>VZRQ01009769.1:154354-167651 GCA_013397975.1 Machaerirhynchus nigripectus | reverse complement strand
TCGGCGGGCTCGGCCCGGGCCCCAGCCCAGCTCCGGCCGCGCCGCGCGACACTTCGCGCCGGGCGGAACACGACAACCGCGCCGGGCGGCACCGCCGCGGGGCATGCTGGGGGATGTAGTCCTGCGGGGCGGAGCGACTGGTGCAGCGTGAAGGAGGCGCGGTCGGCGCGAGGTCTGCCCCCGCCCGCGCCCGAGGTTCGCGCTTCCCGGTTCTTCGATGCCAGGGAGGTTTTCCCTGGAGCGGGGAGGCTCCGGCACGGCCCGAGCGGAGAGCGGGCCCCGTGCCGACAGCGCCCCCTGGCGGGCCCGCGGCGGCCGGGAAGGGACAACCCTCTGGAAAAGAGACAGCACGGGGATCGGGATGTCACACCCCGTCCCGGCTCCTCGGCACCGGCCCGGGCTAGTGCAAGGTGTCCCTGCCCATGGCGTGGAGCTTGGGGCTCGGAGCCAAGCGATCCTTAAGGTCCCTTCCAGCCCAACCTGTTCTGGGACCTGTGAAGTGCCTGCACAGCGCTGCTCCCTCACAGCGTTTCCGTTCTCCTGTAGGTAGGGGGGATAGCCTGCACAGATAGTGCATGAACCCGTTTGTCTTGCGATAAACAATGTAACGGATAAAAAGTGTTTTTTAATATGCTCCTCGCCAAGAACTGAAGTTACAGGACAAGGAGTAATGGATACAAATTGAAAGAGGGGAAGTTTAGGTCAAGTATTAGGAAGAAATTCTTTACTGTGAGTGTGGTGAGGCACTGGAACAGGTTGCCCACAGAAGTCATGGATACCCCATCCCTGGCAGTGTTCAGGGACAATTTGGATGAGCCATGAGCAGCCCGTTCTAGTGGAAGCTGCCCCTGTCCATGGCATGGGGGTTGGGACTAGATCGTCTTTCAGGTTCCTTCCAACCCCTGCACATTCCATGATTCTGTGATATTACTGCCTAGTTGCCATCAAGTACATTTACTTTATTTTCATTTTCACCTGGGTACTGTGATGGAAGAATGGAAATGAGTAGTGGGTTTTTACTGAAAATAGATTTCCACTGTGTGGGTTTTTGATCTTGCTTGGCAAACAAAAAAGACCCAAACAAACAAACAAACAAAAAAAGAAAGTGAAGAACATAGATAAAATCAGAGGTGCCTTACCTTCTTTCCAAAATGGCTCATAAAAAGTGAAAAGCATGTCATTTGTTTTCCGAGTAGAAACACCAGGTTCTATTTTAGCATGAAACAAAATTGTTCTGTTTTATAAAAGCAGAAGATGCCACTGGTTTCACAGCATTGTGAAACCATCTCAGGTCGCTTTGATAACGGCAAGTGATTGAAACAGTTTGTCCCCATTGCATGGGGGAGCTTTGTACATTTTTGAACTAACAGTGTTTTCCTTAGATATGAAGATCACACCTTGAACATCAGCTCTCTGCTCAAACCAACTGACATTTCTCTCCGTTTTCCACCTTGGTAAACACCAGCGAGTCACAATTTGATCTCAGAGTCCAAAAGCTGATTTGGCACATCACACACAGATCTCAGATTACACGTTCAGCATATTCACAGGCCTGCTTTGGCTGTTGATTTGTTTCTATCTACACCTTAACCACACCTGGAAAGAGAACAGACAGGACATTTTTGTTCACTCTGCTACAATTTGTGTTTAGTGAGTTGGATGTGCCATGTAATGCAAGTGTCAGTAGAGTCATTTATAATGGATGTTAAACTTGGAAAGCTAAAGCAGCAAACCGTTTTCGGCTTAGGTAAGTGCTGTGATTCTCTGATAACCACCAAGAAAAGTAAATGGAGTTAGCATATCTTCACTGCTTCAAGGAAGACGTGTTTGTGTTCTCAGCCCTCAGAGCAACTCCACTGTAGCCTCCCACTCATCTGCTCTTGCTCATCTCAGGAGTGGGTCTCAGATTGTTTCCCAGTATTTAAAAACATCGTGACCTGAGCAGGAATCAGAAACTTACTCTTATCAGCAGAATTTTATCTTTGTTTTACTGATTTCAAAAGTGCTTATGTTAACATCTAAGAGCAGTGGAAAAGTAAGGCAAACCCAGCATTTTTCAGTTCTAGAATTTCTTCTTTCCATTTTCAGTTCTAAAATGTCTTCTTTTCTCTTTCCTACTCTCTTGTTGCCCACACCTGTTTCTGTTGCCATCTCTGTAATTTACTGACCAGCTGGGGGTTTGGTTGGTTTGGTTTGATTTGTTGTTTGGGGGTTTTTACCACAACCTTTAAAGGTACGTTGCCCTTCTAATTCCTTTTCACAAGGTTCCATTCTCTGTGACTACACTCACTGCACTTCCTTGTGGCAGGAATCCAAGAAAGCTTAGGAAACACTTCACCAAGCATTTCTCTGCTGACTTTCCTCCATTGCCTTGTGCAACAAGGCAGCTCATCTTACCCATCAAACAATAAGCCCTTTCTTGCCTCCCATAAGGGGAATGACAAGCTGCAACAGTCATCAGTGGCTCATGCTATTCAAAATACGCCTGCACGCTGATAAAGGCGCTATCAAATGGTTCATCACTGCAGCACCGCTTGTTTTTGCACGGAGACTTCTCTGTACCATTTCCTTTTTTCCTCGTCAGCATGTGAGAATTCGACTCAGGCTTTAAATACTTTCTTGGCAAAGTTACACTTTGAAATACCACAACTATAATTATTTTCGCTATTAGCTGAGAATACCACATAAAAATGCAATTCTGACAAGACCTGAGGATCCTCACGTCTCTGTAACATCCCCGGAGACTTGAGACTTGTCTCTATCCTAACTAGCTCGTCAGTAGACTGCAGCAATTTCGATGACAAAGTAACATGCAGATGTCACACTTTCATTTCAGTCTCCCGGATCTGTATGTAATTACCCAGACAAGTATCACAAGCGTTTGTTACATCTTCATCGTATTTTTTTTCTTCTTTTTCTTTTTTCTTTTTTTCGGCTCACAACTTTCGATAACCAGGTCACAGCCACAAGCTTTGCTACAAATTAAAAGTGAAGATAAAGATTTCCTAACAGTACCCATCCATGGAAAGTGTGAGGCATTAAAGAAATATTTTCTACACAGAACTTCACAGAAATGAGACTTACAAGGAAGCTTTTCCTTCCATGATCTCAGAAGCAGACTGTGACACTTGCTTCTGCTAGATGTTTCCTCTTGCATAATTTCAATTTTATATATTTGTATCAATTACATAAGGGAATTTGGTTTTTCTCATCTATTTGTGTTTATAAAGCAGAATTATTAGGTACCCCAGGAGAGCAGTTTCTGCACTCTGTGTCCCAGCTGGGTGTATATAGGTAGCAGTCAAATGATATCTGAGGCATGTTGGGAAAAAACATGCATGTTTTGGTTTATTTCCTGCTGTTGGTTATAAACACTATGACATGGATACAATTTTTATTTTAAAAGACACTTCTTCCTTATTTCCCAAGCACCAATTCGACTGCAGTCAGTAGGAAAGGGTTCACTGATTTCAATGGGATTTCAATCAAGCCCTAACACGGCATGTAAAATGCTTTGCAGATTTATTGCTCTGGTTCTAAAAACCGAATAAAAAAAGAAAATAATTCCGACAAGAAAGAAAAATTAATGCTAAGCAGAGCCTTAAATAGCAGTGTGTCAGGAGGAGCATGCAACACAGCTCTTTCAATGCTTAATAAGACAGCCCCTTGCTGAGTGCTGGCAGAGAGCAGAAAAACCTAAAAGGAGGT
Source organism: Machaerirhynchus nigripectus (assembly GCA_013397975.1). Classification (NCBI taxonomy): domain Eukaryota; kingdom Metazoa; phylum Chordata; class Aves; order Passeriformes; family Dicruridae; genus Machaerirhynchus; species Machaerirhynchus nigripectus. The sequence continues at coordinate 163,943 of VZRQ01009769.1, read as the reverse complement.
TTAGGTGCTCGTTATTTTCAAGACATATTTTGACAATTAATGATTTGCTCAGGCACAGGGAACTGATAGGCCCTCTGCAGTGTGGCAGTTTGTGGCATACCGCTTTCAATAGCAACTCCCACTTTGGGCAAGCTGATCAGTGTAAAGTTTTCTTCAAACTGTGCCAGTTACAGGATGGAGAGACCACCCTTAGTGTTTCTTGACTATATATAATTTGTGAACACTGGCTGTATACAGTCTCTCTCATTTTATCATGATGTCTCAGTTGGTCTCTGCCTAGGGAAAAAAAAAAAACAACAAAAAAACCACCGTTTATGTCATAAGTCCTTGGGAAAAAAAGGCTGTTCACAAGTTTTAACAGCAGTATCAGTTTCTGAGTTCGGTGGAAGGTGTCGCAGCACAAGCAGAAATCACCCGCCTGAAGAGGAACAATCCTTGCCATCCTCCCCAGGCAGAAGCTGTATTGTGAACAAAGGAAGTTCCAGCTAATCCCCACCAAGACAGCAGGAGTGTGCTCTTACCAGGTGCCAGCAAAGTGCCTTTGGTGGAGAAGAGAAGCACCCAGCCAGGGAACAGCCAGGGCACAGCAGGGTAGATGTGAGCTGCTGATCAAAGCTGAACACGGGCACTCCAGGGATGTCTGTCCTTTCCCTGTACTGTCCCATACGGCTGCTTTGCAGGGCACAACAGAAATACAGAGTCAAATCAGATCATATTCTCTTGCAAAGAACAAAAAAGTCACACCACGGTCTGCTCCTGGTACCCCTGGGTGCGTATGCAAAAACTCAGCTTGATAATTTGCATTTAGGGTAAATGGGATTGTTTTACATAAGGCTCAAGTGTGTCCCTGCTTCTGTCCTTCAGCAAGGCTGTATTCCGACTTCTCAGCCTTACAAAGAGGACAGGACCCAGAACTGTGTGAAAATGTTTAAAATGCGAATGCATTTTCAAACCAGCTCTGTTTTCTCTGTCTAAATGTGCTCACCACCAAGATATCAAGAGCACAATGACTTCAGGAGTATATGCACTGAAATTTTTCCAGTTTCCCCAATAGTGGTTCCATTCCGTGCATCATCTGTGCCTGGTGTGAGGGCCCTGAGTATGCTAATTTGCTATAATCAACATGAGCAGCCTCACTTGGATTCCCATAAAAGTGGTGCCCTTTTGTCCACAAGCTCTGTTTAAGCTCAGAGCTTAAGGTTCACTCCATACCTGCCCTGTGTTGTGTATGTCCTGCCACCTTTCTCAGCCCAGTCCTGACATGTGCCTCCCTCATAAATTATTTAACAGGATTATCTCAAGGTCTGTGTCACCGAGTTCCTGTATATGAGAATAGCTCAGTATTTGGCCCATGGGAACAGGAGACAGGCCAGCCCTGCAAAGCCGTGTTCCCTGGGCCAGAGCCGCAGCTGAGCATGCTTTGGATGCTCTGTCACATCAGTCAGGCACATAAAGGTGTCCTAAGCCCAGCCCTGAGGGCTGCAGGGTGGGTGGCGTGTGCACCCCGTAAAACAGGACATATATTTTGCTCGCCTGGGTTTGGTTTTACAGCACCAAGATTTAAGCACAATTTTTTTTAGCATGATTGTACTACAAGCGTTTTTGTGGCATGTGATATGGGTTAATCCTTCTAACTACAGGCATGACCAGACTATTCTGTGCCATGAGCCAATATCAAAAGAAACTCGTGTTAAGTGATAAAATATATTGCCTGCTATTCATTAGTGACCTCATTTTGTCTGGTTTTTGGGCTTTTGGTCAGCCAATCTCATTTAGCTGGATGACACTGGGCCAGTGCAAGCAACAGAAAGGAGGCTCTGAAAATGTGTTCAGTCCCTTACAGAGCCAGGCAGCTGGAGCTGCCCAGGCTGTTCCCCCAGTGCTGTTTCCCAGCCTGGCATTAGCTGTCCACAGCTGGGACCACAGGAATGGGAAGGTCATCCAGCACGTGGGCACATCCAGCAACAGGCAGCATTTGGAAATAAACACAAAACCCCCAGTTTTATTAATGCAAAAGGAAGAAGCAAAACAGCATGTAAATTTTCTGCTGTTTCATCATGTTTTCTCATTTGACTTGCTCCATTATCTCCCAGTAATCTTCTGCTGAGCCTCCGCCTCCACTCGGGTGTGCAATCTCTTGTAAGATCTCTAAAAGCACCCCATTTATCAAATGAGTGCTTCTTGACTAAAAGGAAAAAGCAAGCTCTAGACTTCCCAGAGCAGACCTTGTTTATTTTTGTCATCAAGTATTTAATTTCTTTCTCAGAGGGTATGTGAGAGTCCATGAAAACTTTGGTTCCAGTAGAATAAGGTACATAAAAGTATGCATTAAGTGACATTTTCAGAGAATCTCCCAAAGCTTTTGAGCTTTAACCTTAAACCCATGTTTCCCTTTCCAGCTTTTTAGTTGAGAATGCAAATATAAAGATGTGTTTGGTATAAAAGCACGAGAACTTTTGTCATTTGGGAAAAAAAAGTGAAAAGTGAAAAGTATTTTTGGTATTACCTGATGCCAATAGTATTCTCTCAGTAGTGAGAAACATTTTTTTAAAGGGACATTATCAACATATTTATGCATGAAATTTAGGAAATATTTGGGAATTTTTCATGATAAGAGTGAACAGAGTGAAAGCTTTCCTCCTTCCTAGACTTTAAGCAGGTAAGTGTAACAATAGAAATGTGCCTGTAACAGGGAGCCATCGATGTAACAAAACATTCTGGTTGGATTTCTCCAAAACGAAAATAAAAACCTGAGCATACACAGCTCTCACCCTGTAGAGCCAACTGTAATTGGCCTAGAGGTGGAGCCAGACATCTGCAGGGCTGAACACAGAGTAGCAGAGGTTTTCTGAGCAGTAATGCAGGAAAACTGAGAAACAGTAATAATGTAAGTCAGGGATTTGCTTGAATAATGGCTCTGTGGGTGTGATACGTCCTCACCAGCAGTGAGTAGCAGATAACTGGAAGGCTTATAATATAGCTGTGATAGCCACAAGGGAATTTCTCAGGGGAAAATGAGGGAAGGGAGCCTGGGGTGGGGAGGAAGAATCACCGCAGGAATGAAAGCCGTACATAAAGGAGAAGAGAACAAGTAGCACCTTCCTTACTGAGCAATGTTCTGCTGCCCTACCTCGCAGAGCCCTGCTGCTGATTACTGCCTTTCACAATGTTTTTAGGTGTTAAGCAGCAGTTCTCTTGGTATTTCAAAAACAGACCTTTCTAGGACTGTTTAATCAGATAGCAGGGAAGCTTTCTTCATCACATCTTTCACTGGTTTTCACATCTAAGACATTCTGGAGAATGATTTGCACAGCACTTTTCTGGGCTGGCGTGAGCTACCATTGAGCAGCAACAAGAGAGTGGGCGCCCAGTCTTTGTTTTGTATCAGATACTGGATATCGACTTCCTCATTATTTGTATTTCCTCGGAAAATGGAAAAATAGCATCCACAGTTCCTCCTGCTGGAAGATAATGCATGAATTCCTCACGCCCTCAGTTTTAAACCAGACTGTTTTATTTCCAGGGCTATAAGAGAGGAGATACTCGTCCATTAAAACTTTTTTCCCCAGTAAGCTGTCACAGTGGGCAAGGTTGTAAAGAGAATTCTTTTTCACTTTTAATTTTTTTAAAGAGGTTTTTTCATCTGCTTTCAATTTAATACTCTCAAAGGAAGGTCCACCCATGTATTCTGTGGGACCTGCTGCTGCTTCCCACTTTCCTTTCTGCATTGTCCAGAATTGACACCTGCTCTGGTTCACTCAAAAATCTCTGCTGGCCAAACTAATGACCTGTCTGTAAAATCACTGAGGGAGAAAGGAACTACAAAAATGCAAGATGTTTTAGAGACCAAGTTAAACACAGAAATAGCAAATGCAAGGGATTTTTAAGTGTTGGTTTTGAAGGATCAAAGGCACACAAATGCCAGCCTCTGGCCCTCATGATTACCACTCTTCCCAGCACAGCAAGTGGCCTTATCTTAATCAAACTTCTCTATCAGCGCTTCAGCCTCATCCTCTTCAGCCTGCCCAGAGCTCTGGCATCATTCACCACCCACAATCTTGTCTTGTCTGGCTTCTTTGCTCAGAACTCTCTAATTTTCTTCCTACTTCAGTTATTTCTTCCCTTCAGGCTCTCCTCCCCTGCCCATGTTGTGTTTGTGTCCCTGGCTTCACTTTCTCTCCTCCCTTCCTTCCTGGCAGCAATACAGCCTCAGCATATCAAAAACCTCAAAGACATCTTTAACTCTCCCTCTGGGCTCACAACCTTATCTCCTTCCCTTCTCTCCTTTGGGCACAGTCCCATCACCCCACCTGGGTGCTGCCCTGGCCTGGGCCTTTGTGTCCCACCTCCTGCCCTTCTTGAAAACTGCTTCAGGTAACATTTTGGCGTCCACCCTCTCTTACTCTCCCAAAGGTGCAGGTCTCCCGAGCAGATTCTTTCCTCTGTTACAGTGGCCTGTTTTTTCTGTTTTTTTTCACTTCCCCTCGACAGATGTGGTTATGTCCCCCCCACCCATCAAGCCAACCATGGTACTAAACCATCTCAGACTCCTCTTGGGTTTCTGGACCTTCTTCTCCATTGCATCAAACAGAGGCTTCACTTTCAATGTTCTTAATGATCCCGTTCTTGTCTTTCATTAAGTGTCAGGAAACCAACTCTGCCCTCTAATCCATTCAGGATAAAAGCCCTTATCTCCCACTTGTTAAAACACTCACTTAGGCACCTTTGTGCTTTTTCCCAGGCAGCTATAAGTATCTGCGAAACTATCCTCATTATCCTTATAATTCTCCTGTGTCGTTATGTCAATAAAATCCTTAAGTGTTAGGCTGTGGGTTTGCTGCAACCCTCTGACTCAGAGTGGCTCGTATGTCCTCCTGCCTCCCTCCCTGTCTGAATCCTTTCACTAGTTCTGTCTGATAGTGAGGTCTGTGAAGGACAGACATCGCCTTTCTCCTCCACAGTGGGGTCTTGATCCCTGACCAGCTGCTGTATCACAACAGTAAGGGAGTAAATCAATCCACAGCCTCTTCCCATCAAAATTATGCTTCAAATTTTTTATTTCTAATAGCACATTTGTCCCAAATTCGCCGCAGACTGCAGGAATTTAGATGCAAATGACACATACAACACTACGTAATAAAAGGAAGCAATGAATGAGCAAGAACATTGATGAGCATTATTGAAGACTAATTCTGACTTCATGCCAGAATGAAAGAAAAAATAAATACAGAGTTTCTGGCAGCATATCAGCAGAAAAGTGATAAGAAAAGGCAAAAGCATTCCTAGGAGGTTTTTTATAGGTACCATAGTTTAAATTCACACCTTTGCTTCTATCTACTATTTGTAGAACTGGTAGAACTTATCAGGAAATAAAAATACAAGTAGGAGGCTTTTAAAGGAGCCTGGGACTAAAGCACCTTTTAAATGCCATCTTCTGTTGTTACAAAAAGTATTAAATCCCATCTTGCTTTTTGGGTTTTCCATGGTAATAAGTAGCATTAACATATTATGCTCCAGGTCAATCAGTTTCCCTGCTCTTGCCACACCCTCTTGCAAGCTGTTCCTTCCATGCTTCAAGACTGATTGACCAGGACAGATTTTATTCCTAAATCAGAGACCTATCCACTTGGCTTCATAGATGTCTTTCTTGAAGTGAAAGCAGAATTCAAAGAAGATACTCTTTTATATTCATGTGGTCAAAAAGCATTCTGTTTTGCTGTTAGACAACAACTTCCAGGCCATAAATCTTTACCAGGACGACTTGTGCTGGCAGAATTATAGTGGCAGCAGAGCCAGTATAGCATTCCTAATTCCAAACACCACCAGTTTGACATATGCCTAAGTCTAGAAGGGAGGGATTAAGCTTTTAAATAGCTTAATTCAGTGCCTCAATTTCTTTGATAAATATCAGCTGAAAATATCACACAGGATCAAAATCATCGTGGAGGTGCTACAAAACAACACAGTGAGTGGAAAACAATGCAGGAGGAAATAGAAACAAAATAAGCTTTATTTACAGTAAATAAAAGGGAGGGGGAACAATAATAAACAAATCACTTTTCTTTATGTGTATTCATTAGTGTGGCTTAAGGCATGTGGCGATTTCACGGTAAAACTCACTGCTGCAATGCATAATTAAGAAAAGCACAGGGGCTACTCTACTGTTACAGCAAAAAGTCTCAGCTGAATCCAACCACCTTTCTTAGAGTTTTCCTTCACGCATTCTCTGATGAGGTGCAATCAGAATTACCATAATATAGGTGAGCTTTTATCTGCTGCTTTATGTAAGAAGTTAACTTCCATGTGAAAAAACGAACAAAGAAAAGAAAACCCACAAAAAACTAAATAAATAAATCACTGTGGAGGATGTAAGAGAATTAGACAAAGCAAATTAAATACTTAGTAATCTTAAATAACTAACTTAAATAAAAGAGGTTGCAAGTAGCCTGTCATATGTGTTACTTTCACAGAGAGGAATTACTTTAAGTTCTCTTTAAATGTTTCTTCTGTAAGTGAAACAGGTAAAGAAATGCCCACATGACAATAATAAGGGGAATTAGGTCAGCGTCTGAACTCATCCATCAGTGAAATGCAGCACATCTCCAGCTCATACAATTCCAAAATCATTTAAAGTGATTGTTTTCAAGTCAATCTTCCATCACCCACCTTTCTTTTTGCCAGAGGCCAGAAATAGCACCTCATAATTTATCTTCTATGTCAAGCTTTGCAACAGCTGTCCCCTTCTGAGCCACTGAACTCAGTTTGCTGCATCTGCTTTCAATATACACACTGGAACCGCATTTTCTCTGTTGCATTCACCTGTCAAATATGGTTTAGGAGAACACGCTTCAGATACTGCTAAGAAATGCTACATCCACAAGACTTGGAGCTTAGAATTCAGTGTGTTTGTGAACTCTCTGAAATGTTTACGGAACTTCAACTCATTGCAGTGAACGAAGGCTGCTGATTTATGGGTTGGATGTCAGAGACAGGTTGGCTGGTGATTTTTAAATTCATAAAATTAGAAGTTGCCTTGGAACCAAACACTCAAAATCTCCACCTAAATAAATGCTGAAGGCTTCCATATTCTTTGCCCAAACACCATGCATTGCAAGCAGTCTGGGACACTTATCTCAGATAAGTAAGGAGTTCCTGGAGCTTTTCTTAGTTCACAGGTCAGGGTGTGAAACCCCTACACGTGCTGGCTCTGTGAAGATAAGGCTCGGGCATGACAGGGCCTTTTTCCTCTCCATCTTGCCCTTGATGCTCTGCTTTTACCAGAAGTAAAACTTGGCTGCCCAGGTCGAAAGTAAAGGCACTTTGGGCACGTGGCAGTTCTGGGCAGTCAGGAGAAGGATGTACCACGGCTTGTGTTTGCCATTCAGCACAGAGGTAACCATCCTTCCTTTTAGGAAAGCTGATTACAGGATCCCAGGGTACCCAGGCTGCTGTGCACAAGCTCTTCCTTTTCTGCACCTTGCCAGAAAGTCTCTCTAGCTTTCCACATTGCCCTAATGGAATTTAGCCTGATCCAGTAGGAACAGCACTGGTGGAAGGGACCGCAACACTCAGGCCATTTATGCTCTGTTGTAGGAGTCTATTGGAAACACATGCCCAGTCCCAGGGCTCTGCTGTACCAAGCACCAGAGGGGAGAGTAATCTGGCAGCAAATCACTGCTCTGCACAATTTACTGAGCAGATGTTGGACAGGACAAAAAGAACAATCCGGACAACAGGAGAAGTCTCCTGAAGCTGAACCACACCATGCCAGGTTATTTATGTGTTTCCGCACCCTCACTGCTCTGAAGGCAGAGATTCACAATTCTTGTATGAACGTGCACAGTAAGACTCAAGTAAATGGCAAATGGCAGAGGGCAGTTCAAGTCCCTTTATGTTGGTATCTGCTTTTTCATCTTTCAAAAAGCAGAAGCAGCAGCCGGTCTGAGCTGGAATGCAACCAGCTTTGTGTTGAAAAGGGAAGAATTCCCTTTAAGAGGTCAGTATCCAACCTCAGCTTTGTTCAGCACCACCTCCTGAATAGCGAGAATTATGTTTGAAAGGTATGCCCCTTTGAGCAGCTCCTGAACAGGGAAAACTATAGGAGACTGCATATTTTTACAAAGAGAGGATGTGCTCTTCCCCATTTACTGATCCAATGCTCAAAGACCTCAGAAATCACCTCCTGTAGGTGCCAGGCTTTGAGAACAAAACAAAACAAAAAAAAAGAAAAATGGATATTCTGGTAACTATGGAGAGGCTAAAAAAAAGCGTTTTTCTAGGTCACTGAAAGCAGGCAAAACACAGAAAGTGTTTTCTATTGCCACTCCACTCTCCCCTGTGCTCCCCGCAAACATAAATAGTTCTGTGATTCATTGCAAAGCTGCTCTTCCCTTGTTGAATTTGAAAGAGAATATAATTGCTTTTTCCATACACCAGTAATGATGACAGGGACCAAGATGCCTTTTTGACATAAAATGATATGTCATTCATTAAAATTACTACTGCCTGAGTGGGAAGTTTTCAGCAGAAGTGTCATCTTCTCAGAACATGCATTGAAAAGAAGTCAGATAAATAGAAGTTTTCTCCTCTTACTTTTGCACAACACATCAAACTAGTTTGCAGCTTAGTGAAACCTGTCTGCATGTTCTCATAGGAGCTGTGGGTTTGTTAAAATACCAGCCTAAAACTGGTATTAAAAACTTAATTCTCCGTTATTCGAAGCGTGACCGAGTCAGTTCCTAGTGAAGTATTTCATCTTTTATAGCTCTTTGCATTCTAAGTTTAGAGACCGAAACAACTTTTGAATAAACATACCCCATTTGTTACACCACTGCAATCAGTAAATGGAAAGTTCTGTTAGGCTTAAGGGATAGGTTTTAGATAATGAAGGGAAATAACCAGGAGACGCGGCCAGTGAAGGAAGCAGTGGACTCTGTAACCAGCATCAACACCCAGTGAAGCGTTCTGATGCAGTGGTCCTTTCCAGCTTTAAAACCTTGTAGAAGTTCTCCCCAGTGATCGTCTCCCCACCACTGCCTGGTGCCCAGTATCTGCAGCAGACCTGCCAGACCTCGGTGGCCTTCACTCCAAGAGAACTTGTATCACACGGAATCCCTGAGCTCTCATGCAACCAAAATAATGGCGTGCCCTTGGCCAACGGCAATTTGTTCTCTGTCAGCTCATTCCCTGCAAGAACCCAGTGCCCATCACAGAGGGCTGCAGGGCTGGGAGATAAAGGTGAAACATGCCCTTTATTCTGAAGCAGAGTTAGAGCGGAGTGACATCCCTTTGCCTGTGATGCACCTCGCTGTACAGCAAACGCAACACATCAATTGCTGATGCTATCAAAGGAAATAGCATTTCCAGCCACATGGGAAATATGTCAGCAAAACAAATGGATTCAAATAAACAGCAGCAGAAGGCGCATAGCAATATTGATTCATGGCTTTTTATCCTCTGTCCTTTTGAAATGGTCCCTTTCCAGCACTCAAGCTGCTGTGATAAATACCTCCTCCCCCTCCTGTACGCTTGACTACTGAGAATACACTTTGTGTGATTTTTTTGAGCAGAGAGGGGGAAAAAAGATTAA
>VZRQ01009769.1:86474-154319 GCA_013397975.1 Machaerirhynchus nigripectus | reverse complement strand
AAAAAAAAAAAAAAAAGACACCTACACTTTGTAGTGATTCTGGTTTTGAGCCATTAGCTTGCCCTGAAGTATCAAGCTTTGCTTTGAACCTCTCCCTAATACAACAAAGGCTGATTTGTATCAAGGTGCTTCTCAGTAAAGGCAAGGCATTTGAGAAAAACACTTAAATTATGTGTCATTAAAAAAAAAAAGGTTAGCAGTAGAAATACATCAAAGGAAGCAAGATCAAAATTACTGTAAAGTGAGCAACTGAAGCAACTGGAAAAGTCCTTCCCATTCAGACAGGTCACCTATTCAAGTCCAGCCTGGATAAAAAGTGAAAATGAGTCTTCTGTAGCCTTGGAGAAATGAGATGAGGGGTCTCTCTACTGGGTTTACATTTGATAGACAGCCCCGTTGCAAAATTAGTTGCTGTCAATTCTAGCAAAGGACAGGGCAAGGCTGTAGGTTTGAGCAATTCAAATTATTTGAAATAAAAATACTCTGCTATTTTTTGAATAAACACCACTACCAGAAGGACATTTTTGCCTCCTAACCATAAAAACACAGAAAAAAAAATGTGCGGATGGTGTTTGTTAGCTCCTGGTTTGTGGATGGGTAAGAGTGGGGCCAAGGCTCAGACAATGTCTGAGGGCTGTGAGCCTTCAAAAAACCCTGTGGTGAGGGTCTCAACTGCACAGGATTGTCAGCTACCAGCAGAAGTGCCATCTCCTTCTTTCCTATACCAGCATCCTCTAGGGAAGGATAACCTGCTTTGGGGCTTGCCGACAAACGGGATTGTAAGAGAGTCATCAATGTCAAAATAAAATGAAACTTTGAGGAATACCAAGAAAGGTTTAACCCCTGTCCTTCAGCATACCCAATCCCCTGGTATCTCAAGCAGAGCCATGCTGCCAGTTCAAGTCTTGCCTGTCCCTCACACAAGACAATTTGTCTTCAAAGTGGAGGCAGCAGAGAGACGTTGCTGACCCAATCCCCCTGCCCTGAGTGCACTGCTCAAAGACTGCATAGGTACAGGAAGAGAAAAAAAGCCTTGTAAACCTAAGGAACTGTTTGTGCTGACCTCAGGTTACCCTGGCTGGCACTGATCCGCCTTTAGTATGAGAAGGACAGTCCTTCCTGCTCATTCTAAAGGCGGAACTCACCAAAACCCCCTCCTTGAGCTCTGGGGTTCATGGGCCATAGCACAATCCTTGGGCAGGAATGTGGGATTTTTAGTGAGTTCTTCTGCTAAGTGATTTGCAAGTGCTTACTCCCCTCTTCCAACCCTAGCTGTCCTTTTTCACTGCTATAAAAATGTTAGCATGACTGCTTCTGATGAATTTCAGAAGTTTCAACACATAATTTAAAAGCAGAAGTCATCAGCAAGTATCTATTTGATCACTGACAGCTGAAGCAGTGAGAAGAGCTATCATTTAATAACAGTTAAGGTAAATATATTCCTGTAGTTTGTCATCATTCACTTTCCCTAAATGCATGACTTCAGGTAGTAAACTCTGAAGAGAAGGACAGTGTGAATTATGTCGTGTGGCAGATATAGCCATCAGCAGCAGGCTTTAACCTCAGACCAACCCAAAACAGGAGTCTGACAAACAATTTCAGGGGATCATCATATGACATTAAAATCCTCATAATATCACCCTTTCATGTATGTGATATATTGGAGGCAGCTCTCGGGTTGTCCTTAATGGCCCAGCTGCCACCACAGTGATATATGAACTGTGTATTAAGGAAATGAAACGGGAATTATGCACAATGCATCATTTCTCCTGCTGGTGTCACTGGGCAGGGAAGACTGCAGCACCCTGTTGCTTTGAGATAAAATAGGAGCCTTAATGCTTCACTGATATGGAACAGAACAGAACACTTCAGTTGGAAGGGACCTACAGAGATCATCTAGTCCAGCTTCGTGCAGGTGCAGCAGACCCGGCAGATGAGGAGACACACACTCAGAAAGACCAGATCCACCCAGAAAACCACACTTCATGTCATGAAATACCAGCCTGTGCCTTTCCCAGCTGTACTCCCAGAGGATTCACTTTACCAAGCTCACCCCCAAGAACAAGCACATTTCTTCCCTGCTCCAAGCTCTGCTCCATTCCCTATCCCAAGGATGATGCTGGGAGAGTAAAGAGGTGGCCACTACTCCCTGATTCAGAGCCTTCCACACCCTGGACTGGTTGGAGCAGATTTTGGATGCTCCAGGATTACCCTTTCAGTAAGAGAACTGAAGTTGCTCATACCAGTATGAATGTGAAATATTTAATACTAATCTATAACTCAACATAGCTTTTGCAGGAGAATGCCAGTGCACAATAACAAAGCAAAAATAACAGCTATGTCTGTCACCTCTGCAGCAGCAGGCAGCTTTTCAGTCCAGCTTTCCTGGGTAGTCATTTATAGCAGCACAGAGCAGGTGGAAATCATTGCTGCTCTGATCTGGAGGCATTTTACACCCACTCTGATCAGAGATGATCACTATAAAGACATAAAGAGAGGCAAATACATAGCACAGTCTCCTGAAGACAAACATTTGGCAGCACCTAGTTTCCATCCTCACCATCACACACCTGCATATAAAATTAGTCTCTCTGGGCAAATGTAATTGTGAGATGCTCTGGTGGGCTGACAGGGATCGGTTTAAATACTAACAAGCACATCCATGGCACAGAGCATGTGATAATCCCAGCTCCAGCCTGCACATCCCTCCCCAGGTCAGCTCACCTTGTGCAGGTTTTCTCCCTCCCTGGGGAGCAGGTGAGGTGAACTCACTCTTCCCAACAAATTTGCATCTGCCATTCAGAATCTATGTTTTCCTGTTACAGAGCTGACAAAGTGACAGCAATAATTAATCTTACTGTGTATGGAGTTCATTGATATCAAGAAGCATTAAACTATTGTAATCAAGTTAGCCTGTTGCAGATGTGTGAAGTGCTAGAGTTTATCAAATTCTGCAGGCACACAATTTGATTCTGCATAACAAGGGAGGACAATACTGACAAGATAGCAGAGAGCCAGCAGTATGATGCAGGATTTCATGACTGCCTTTTTTAGCTCTTAAAAAGTGCCACACTTGTCAGCTGTGCAAAAGATACCATGACATGTTAATGCATGTCATATCAAAATTGTCAAAGGATGCTGCACGCTGGCTCCGTGGGGATGTGCACTGTGTCCAAATCAACATGTGCCTGCACAGGCTTCTTGAGAAACACCTGAACCTCAGCAGCTCCTGGAATCAAATAATGGGAGTAAATGTGCAGATCTGTGAAGGTGTGAAAAGATGCTGCCAAGGGGGATGTTGAAATAGAAGCAAAGCTCAAGAAGGGCAATGATCTCAAAGGCTTTTGGTGATCGATGTCAGCTGCTCTCGCAGTCAGAGTTGGGAAAACCACAACATGAATATTTGATTAAATTAGGCCAACCTGAAGTCTCTGCCAGAGCATGTGATGCTATGGGTATTCTGTGACATGGCAGGGTCTCACCTTCACAATGGATTACATCTTTGTCTTGCCTCACCACTTTCTTCTTCAGCTGAAATGGTTTTAGCACTCCTAACAAAAGGCACAGCTGGGCAGTGCCAGGGATATCTGGCACCCTGTGCCAGCTCAGCTCCCCCCCGCCCCAGCATGATCCCAAAGAACTTGAGGTGCACTTACTACAAATGGGCTGAGGGAACAATCAGCTGAGCTGATCCAGCAATTGGCTGCCTGCAAATCCTGGCAGCCCTGCTCCTCATTCCACCTCCCCTCCCCAGTTCAGGTCTGTACATTCCTGCCCCCTTTCCTTGGGGCTGCCCTTATATTAACCCCCAACCTCCTTCCAGCTGATTCCATGCACTAAGCAGGCAGATATCAAATCTGGGGGACAAAACCAAGAGAAACTTCCAGTTCCACAGACAGTACAAAGCCAAGGGACAAGAATGTGAGAGAGGATGCCAGAAGCGGGGAAGAGGCACAAACCCCTCTGGCAACAGTATGGAATTGTCTCAGCTCTCCCGACAGCCAGAGGAGCTGTTGTGTTCAGAAGGAGCAAGTGCTATCAGACCTTTATTTGATGCACCTCGGGCAGCTGAACAGCCTGGAGATTGCCTACCCAGAATTTACTAACCCCTTGGCATTTATTCCCTCTTCACTCATGATGCTGTACATCTAAGCCAGATGATAAATGTCCTGTACTCGATCCTGCCCTTCCTTCCCTTCAGAGAACTAAGCTGCTGTGCACTCCCTTAGGCACTTCGTGCTGTCAACAAATCAAGCTGGCTGTTTGCTTGCAAAGCCTAACCTGGAGGGAATGGCTTATTTTCATTAGCAGCCTGGTCTATTGTTCAACACAGATCCTAAACCCGAGGATGTAACTCAACCTGCCCACTCAGTCTCCTATTTCAAAGGCTTTTCTCCAGAACAGCCAGTCTTTTCTGGCAGATGCCACCAGAATTGGAATCTCTTGGAACCTCAAGCATCTCCACGGACCATCCTGCCAAGCAGTCACCTCCCCCTGGCCCAAACGTGCCTCCACAGAGAGGGACATGTCCACCTATGCTGCTGACCCCCTTCTCCCACAGCATGGAAACAGAGCTTTCTAATCCACTGAGGCAAGGAAAGCAAGCAGGAGGGGGTCAGACAGGGAACTGGATGTTTCCTGCCTAAGGAAAAACTGTTAGGGCTGGAAGAGACTTTCTAGTTTCTCAGACTCACTCCTGCCATCACAAATAGCTCTTCCATGCAAAATGGCACATAAATTGATCAAACACTCTCCTTAAACTAATTAAGTCTGTTGCATCTGTTTCAAGGCCACACTCCCCTAATACCTAAAATCTCTGTCAGTTCCCAGCCTCTGGTCCTTTTTCAGCTGGTTTATGCTCATTTTCTCTGTTTATCTTCTAACAATTCCATTGACTGACTCCTTGACCTCATATTATTTAGTGTTTCATTGTGCTTCTTCATGCTCCAACACTAACAAAAGGAAGTGCAAACATGGGAGAACACATCAAGGAGCAATAGGAAGAATCATACAGCTTTAAACAATTATGAAGGGGTGGGGTGAAAGATAGAGAATAGCCCAGAGCTGAACATTGCAGTTTTCCACATAATAAATAAATAAAGAGGGACTAAAAAGTTTGACCTATGAGTTTGAAATGAAACAATATATTCTTCCTGCAAATGGAACAGCATTAATAGTATCATACAATGGCCACTTCTGTGTCAGAGCTGTATCAATTGGGCTAAAAAAACACAGCTGGGGGACCAGCTTTGGGAAAGAAGAAAGACTTGAGAAAAAGGAATTCAGTTGTTGGAAAGAGCCAAGCAGGCAAATTTACTGTTGGAATAACACGGTAGAACTGAGAGAGCAATCCCTGCAAATGAGAGGTGGGAAGTTGGGCTTCCTGTGCTCTGCAGAGGGAAAATGAACATGAAGAGGTCATGTCTTGCTGCTAAGCAAGAAAGAGCTTTTAGGGTCATCTCATTCCGTGGGAGAAGGACCAAGGTTCAGGAGCTGGGTGGGGCCCAGGTTGGGCCCAGCCAGAACATGCTGGGCTATGTAAGAGATCATGTCCCTGCAGCAAACAAGGCTTCCCCTTTTGAGTGGTTTGGTCTTGCAAAGAAAACCATTCTCTATTCATGCCTCTCTAGTTAATAGCAGCCCCCTCCCCAAAATTACCAGGATGGACAGCACACAAGAAGAGTTAAACAGAGATATCTTAAAATAGAGCAGCCTCATTCCAGTGAAACGCTCAAGTTTATCTTGCTTGGCTTTCAAGACGCTTGTTTGCAACACCTCCTCTTTTAATAACCAAGATTCAAAGTTTCCAAAGTCTTTTATGAAAAATGCCCTAAAATGTGTCACATAGTTGTATCACGTAATGGCCTTTCGGAGAACATCTTGAACCCAGGCAATG
This sequence comes from Machaerirhynchus nigripectus, assembly GCA_013397975.1. Classification (NCBI taxonomy): domain Eukaryota; kingdom Metazoa; phylum Chordata; class Aves; order Passeriformes; family Dicruridae; genus Machaerirhynchus; species Machaerirhynchus nigripectus. Next base: position 148,423 of record VZRQ01009769.1, on the reverse strand, counting down.
GAAAACATCTCACAGGCAAGGAGCAAGGGGGTAACTTCACAAAGAATCATTACAGGAACAATTAGGCTTTCAGCTGGTAACATCAAAGAGTTTGTTTATTTGTTACAGAGCTGGAAAATAGACCAGAAAGTGTTATAAAGTGTTCCAGCTCATCTGAGAGCAAGTACAAAAGCTTCATGTGCAGTTGTACCACCCTTTCTAAGCTGAAAACGAATAAAAGCCTTGTGATGAAGTCTGTGAGTACAAACTCACAAGAAGCTGGGGTCTGTGACCACAGTGCATTTAAGAATCTACAGAGATGTGACTTGGTTTAGAGAAGTTCTTACGAACAAGTCAAACATTTTTCCTTTCTCTGTTCAAAAATGTTTGAGCATTTTTAAACTTGCACTGAAAAACTCAAAGATTGATTTTTTTTTTTAATTTAAAACACAAAAGCTTAGGGTTTAGTAGCTGCAAAACACTTTTTCCATATTTTTTCTCAAATAAAAACTGAAGCAATCTGGGAAAAAACGGTATTATGGGTGCAATCTCCATTCTTGTCAAAGCTTTTGCCACTGGAAATTCTGGCAAAGGGGTTTTGTTGTTGCTGGCACTGTTGCTCCTTTGTAAAATTCAGGTGAATCACTAGAGACAAGCACAAGCAACTCTCTTGATTGCACTATACAGTAGTTTCTTGTTTTGTTTGAAGTTACTGCTGGTTTGCTCCAGCACAGGAGGTTCAGGATGAAGTGAGCAGGGGATCTGACCTTACTCATTCTCAGCAGTATGAGCTGACATGTTTTTTTTTTCTGGTAAAAGCATTCCAGGCCTTTCATTTTCACATTTTCTGAACAACATATTGTGTTCTATGTCAAAGAAATGCTTGGGCCAACGCAATCCTTTTTAGCTTTTTTATTTTACACTTCTGTGGGAAGATGAAAAAAGTTGGGGGGATCAACCCACAAGCGTTTTCCTCACACATTCCTAGTTCACTCAGCAAACCAAAAAATCAATTCTTCATCCATTTCTAGTGTTTAGGGTCACTAAAAGTGAAGCACATTCTTTTTCAGTAAGTCATTCCTAATAAAAGGCACAAAACTCAGAGGGCAAATGCCTTTTGCGTCGATCTGGAGAAATACAAACTGAAATTAAACCAGTGTCCAGCATTTCTTTCTGCCTAGAAAAGGCAAATATTGAAGGGGAATTGTTTTCTAGAAGTTAGAGGATGTGTGGATTAAATTGTTCAATAGGTCTTACGATGATTTTGTTATTTGTTCAGCATAAGTAGCATTTTACCATAGCAATGTCTTTACAAAGAAAGGCATTGGATGTATTTCAATGAAATATTTTCCTAATCATCACTATTATGTGGTTGTTTAATTATAAAATGATAGCAGATGAATGGTTCTGCTCTCAATGTCCAATTTTCTTTAAATCCTCTCTTCACAGAAGGGGCCCTTATATTCATGTAGAGAGAGGGGGAGGCAGCAGAGTGAGCAGATTCCTTGCTGATCTAACATTTCCTTCTCTGTAGCTCCCCAATTCCCAGTATGTCTCTGCAATAAAAAATTCCAAGCCTTTACACAGCACCTATCAGTATGGTGGGGAGGGGACAGTTTGATTTTCACCACGGAACCCTCTGGCATTCATCACAGCACAATTTAACAGTGATACTAAAAGCAAAGCAAAGCTTTTCACCACATAAGAAAGGAGGACTCCTCTCCTGCTTCAGCCCACACCCTTTGTTTGACCAAACAAGGTGACTGAGTTCCTGTCACCTCTCCAAAGCCCAGGGTTGTTTCATTTGCAAGGGTTTGGAAACGATTTCCACTGTTTTCCCACAGCTGGCCACTGAGGAAGATCTCTTCCAGAACTAACCCAGCAATCCTGAGCACCTCCTGCCCCCATCATGTCCCTCACGGCTGCACAGCTCCTAGCATAAGCAGTGCAACCACTGGTTTGTATCTTTTTCTACTCAACATTTCAGGAGACAAAGCACCTGCACAACAACAGGATTTTGCAGAGCTGCAGTGGTCCCACATGCTGTGCCAGTGGCATAATTATTATTTGATAACTAGAGAGGCATGAATAGAGAATGGTTTTCTTTGCAAGACCAAACCAGTCAAAAAGGGGAAGCCTTGTTTGCTGCAGGGACATGATCTCTTAAATAGCCCAGCATGTTCTGGCTGGGCCCAACCTGGGCCCCACCCAGCTCCTGAACCTTGGTCCTTCTCCCACGGAATGAGATGACCCTAAAAGCTCTTTCTTGCTTAGAAGCAAGACATGAAGGCAGCGTGCCCGCTGCTGTGGCGGGTGAGGGGATGCTCAGGGGACGGAGGTGTGGCACCCACCCAGACACAGCCACAACACCTCCCACTGCCAGCTCTAAACCCAGCTCTGCCTCCTTTGCCTGTCTCTCCCTTTGCCCTGGAAGAAGCCCTGGTGCAGTCCAGCTCCTGTTTTTGTATCTGGAAGGTTTAGTGTTGCCAGCATCGCTAGGGAGTGGTGAGCCAGGTCTTGGAGCTGCACAACCTGAGGTGGCCACACAGACTGCCCACAGCCAGTCTGCACACCCCTGCCTCCACAGAGGCTCGGGGACAGCATCCAGGCACATTCTCTCCATGTCAGGGTTACATTTATACTTCCAGGAATAATTTTTTCATGCCTCCTAATATTAGGAGGTACAGAGCTGGCATGAGAAAATTAATCCTGGAAGTGTGAGCAGAGATTCACAGGGTGGGAGGGGACCTGGCCAAATTTCTTGCTTTAGTGCAGTCCACAGCGTGTTCAGCCTGTATCTCACTCACTCTGGGACACCTCTGCAGCCGTACAAAGGCGTGACTTTTCCTTACCCACAGGCACACACGTACACACACTGAGGATGAGGCTGGAGTTGGAACTCCATGGTATGGCTTTGTCACAGCTGCTACCAGTTCAGGGAAAAGAGTCGTGAAACTCCTCTTCCATTTTGAGCTAACCACTGAGCAGCGTGTTAATTTTCTGGGTCAGCATCCCAGGATTTTCCTTTTCCTAGCATGCTGTTCAGTACTCTCCACTCTTTGACATCATGTACAACTTCTATAGCAAGAGACTGCTTAATCCGCTCTGAAGTAATTTCTTTCTTCTTTTATGACTGGAGCCCTGGACAGTCTGTTATGCTTCAGCCCCAGTGCTATATTTAACTCAACCATCTTGTTCATTCTTCCTCTCATCTACAGCTTGGCTAAAAGGAAGAAATTGCAGCCATTAATAAAATACCAGGAAGAAAGTCAAATTGTACAACGCACTTTCAGGCAAATTCCAGCACTTGCAACATTCCCCATTCTGCTTAGGAAGGATTTGCATACAGCTTATTGCTTGGAAGTGGAATGTGAGAGTTAGGAATTTAGGAAATGGGACAGAATTTGAAACAGTGGTGAGAGAGCAGCAAAATTTCTCTGGTCACAGGGAGTTGCTCAGCCTCTTGCCCTAAGCTGAGGGCTTGCTTCTGCAAATCAGGTGACAGCAGATGCAATGACCCATGTATAGATTTTACTTCCAGAGGATAGATTTCCCAGAATACTTCCCAGCAAACTTTGCCTACCACTGTACAGCCCTGCCCAAGCAAAACGAGTTCAACATGGCATTTGTCACCACTTCCAAAACAAGAAAACTCCATTTGTCTACGTTTAGATGCCACAGCAGTGTACATAACTCATCCTTTCCATGCTGGTTCTGACACCCTTTCCAAAACAAGCACCCTCTCATTTTGTTCTATCTGCAGGATGCAGACACAACACAGTGAAGAGGAAGAATGTGAATTAGAGCTGCCTGGCTCTGACATTGACCATAGGCTGCTCCTGCCTCAGCTATTTGATACACTCTTCACCATCTCATGCACACAGCAAGGAATGACCACAATTCGCAGCAATCACAGTCCTGAAATGCCTTATGTGCAAAAATTAAATACTTTTGGGGTTTGTCTCAGTACCAATATCCAACATCTCTGCAGTTTATTTAACACTGTTTCATTCATGTTCAGCAGAGACATCTTTTCCTGACGTACATAGAGAGTGCCTTGGGGGAAAAGAGGAGAGATTTTCCAGATATCTGTGCCTAAAATGAACGGTCTACCTACATGCAAATACCCGTGAATACAAACAACCTGATCTTCAGAAGTGTGGTAGATTCAGATAATTTTTAATGACCCGGAGGAAAAAGGTGCCAGTTCTGTTTCTATTCTGTTGGTTTTCTACATATGACATTTTTATTTCCTGTTTCGCTGGAGTGCAGACAACTGAGAGGCTCCAGGTTCAGCCTTTGAAATGTTGGTGCAGCTGCAGGGTGACAGCTCTCAGAGCAGACACTGGCACACACACACACACAACACCAATGTTCAGAGAAGTCTAAATTCACAAAAACCTAATGTTCTGGAGAAGTTCATCAGCAGTCACATTTTTAAACAATTTCAATCTGCTCTATTTGGTACGTTTCTTTTGGTGACAGCAAAACCTCATGCAAATCTGCTGCATGTTCCCAGCAACAGAAGAAGCTCGTTGGCAGCAAATAATGAATTTTACATTCAGCTTTGGAGACTTAAAACCAGCTAGAGTTAAAACTCACCTACAAAAGCATGACCCACATGCTGAAAAACTCTCCATTCCAAATTTGCCAAGCAAGACCTGCCTCTACCCTGAATCTAGACCCTTTTTGATTGTCCCCCAAACCTTAGAACTGGTGCCAAAAGCACAGATGAGCCAAAAGCACCAATATTTGTTTAGCAGCCAGTTAAAGGAAGAGCAAACTCATTTCTAACTCCAGATTGGTCTGACAAATGCCAGGGAAAAGGAAAAAGATGAGACAGGAGAAACTGAAGCCTTTAGCCCGTGACATCCTGCTCTCAGCAGGGATTTCTACCACAAACAGATGCTCCATATCCCCAAGCCCACTTAATGACCCAAGTCCCAACCTCAGCAGAAATGACATTCCCTGCACCCTTGGCCACAGACAGGACTGGTGGGAGACAATGCCTCCAGCCACCAGCCAGTAGCCAGGGAACTCTTCCCTATTCCCACTGCCCCTGTGACAGAAAAGGGGGTGTGGAAAGGGCAGTTGCCTTGCACCAGGCTTTGCACCAGCCGGGAGGGAGGTTGGAGGAAGGCCAACCTCCTCATTGTTCTGCGAGGCTGCTCACAAAGACTCTTTTTTTTTTTATTTATTGTTTTGTGTCAGTTTTGTTCCACCAGACTCACTCTAAATAGGCATTTTGTTTGCCATTAATGAAATCTGCTTCAATTTCAAAAGTTCTGTTTGCAGGCTGTAATCTCAGTCCCAGTCCAATTTAAATATCTGTTGTTTTGGTGGTGGACTTCTGGACTACATCCCTCCAGCTCAATGCCAAAAACATAACAGAGAGAATTTCACCCACCGTTAGGAGCCATCTGGTTCTGCTGCTCTGAAAAGTGAGACAGATAAGGAGCTGTATGATACCCATGTAAGGCAATTTGCTGGCCTGTTTATCATACCTGACTCTGGGGTGCACAGCTTTATTTTGATTTGATAAAAAGCAAAGGAGTGCAGCTGCAGCACACTGCTGCTTCGCTAAGCTGACAGATGGGCATCACTGCAAGGAAGCCACATGGCATTTTTTTGTTAAACTCAGCTCATTAGGTTTTATCTGCAATATGTTGCTGTATTGGCAGAAAACCTTTCAGCGAGCAGAAACATTAGCCAAAGTTTGTCAACAGATATAGGGATGATCCTATCGTGGAAGGATATGTGCTGGGGCAGGGGTGGGCTGTGACTGCTTCTCAGTGCTCACAAGTCAACTCTTGAAATGTTTTTCAGCTCTCTCTATAATTTGTGCCATAATGGCAGTTTTGACTTGCATATTAATAGAGCTGCTATTCACGGCTTGCAATTGTTGGGGCATTTCAAGACAGTTCACAAATCACTTTATCTGAATAGGTGCAGGAAGTTTGTCAGCAAAACCCGGGAAGTGGGAAATTTTCCTTGCTTCTGACACATAAAAAGATAGATGCCCAAATTCTTATCGTATGAAACTGTATTTCTAAGCTGAGAGCCAGAGGCTGTATTATTTTGAGGTAGTTTGGGTTGTAAACAGTTCTTTCCTATCTTGAGTCACTGGTTTAATTCCAATGGGCGAGTTTAACTTTGAGAGAAAAATGAAGCCACGTTCTGTGTGTTAGTAGCAGCTTTAGCTACAGATTGGCAAATGGGAGAAACAAATCAAAGTATTTTCAATTCACAGAATACTAGAAACTTTGAGAAGTTCCTCCCTGAGGAAAGAAACTGAATGGGCTTCCCTGTGAGCTCACAGGTACTTCAACACCTGCTCACATGGATTCCCAGCACCAGCCATTTCACAGACTGGGGTCCCAGGGAGGTGTTAGGAGCTCTGTTCTGACACACAAACATGCACCAAGTCATCCAAAGCCATTCAGAGAGCCAGGAGACAACCACACCTACATCTTAGTCCAGGTCAGAAATGTGCTTTCAAACCAGCCATCCTGACCATTCCTTTTTTTTTGATGTCCACAAAGGGGTCTGGGAGCACATGCTCTGGATTCCATTTAGATGGAAATAAACCACCTGCAGTGATGCCCCACCCCTTAAGAGGCACTCAGCCCTCAGGGCCCAATTAATCTGAAACATCCCCCCAGAAACACACACAGTTTGGGTATCAGGGCTCAGCACCATATCTCCCTCCACATCTCCAGCACTGGATAACTTGCTAAAGCAAAAGCATTGAAAAATCTCTCTTGTTTTACAAGAATTTTAATTTACAGGTGGTAAATTTAATTTTACATTGGGGGTTTTCATTTACTTTAAACTCAAACTAAATCAAATCAAACTCAACCGAAATCTAATAACTCCAGCTTAAACCAAAGTGGGAATATCCACTCAGTTTTCTGGTTACTCTAAATTTACCAGCCTAATATGATATTTTGAATTAAACCACACCAACTCAGGATCTAAATGTAACCTTAGTGTCTGTAAAAGAAAACATTTTTCAGTGATACAGTGAGCTGAGCTATGTTTTCCATTAGTGGAAAATGTGATCACATTCTGAGATACTTTATATTTTTATACTGGCTTTTATTTTTAGCTGTTTCTGTGTTAGAGCAGTGCCCATTATCTCACTCTAATTAAAGGTCACTGCTCCTGTTACTATCTATAGCTATAAAACTTCATGGTAGGCTGCCATATCTTGACCCAAAATTAATAGATGTATTTTAGATCATACATTTCCCCCTTTCTGCAGCGGCCTGGCCCGTGTGCATGTCACAGACACTCTCCAGCTCTCAGCCATCTCAGGCGTGCGTCTGAAAGACGCTGTGAAGGGTGAGACCACAGCCTCTGGGGACACAGCTCTGGCCAGCAGTGGGATCAATCCCTTGTGCAGGGTTACCAGCCAGGAGCAGGCAGAGCTGCCACGGCAGGGAACGTGCCAGCCCTGCTGGTTTGCTGTCTGCTCACCAGGGGAGCCTTGAGCCCTCGGTGTCCTGGGCAGGGAGCGGCTGCAGCGCTGGGCTGGCAGGGAGAGCTGCTGCCTTTGGACATCAGGGTCCTGCTCCAGCAGCGGCACCTCACAAACCACTGTGGGATCCACTGTGGGATCCACTGCGGGATCCACTGCGGGATCCACTGCCTTCAACCGAAATCCCTTTGGGGCGGATTTGCTTTTCTGCTTGATTTCTGCACAGCAGCCAGCAAAGTAGAATGCTAACCCGTAAGTAAAGTTCACTGGCATTTTTGTAATTCAAATAAAGAATACATTAGACTTGCATCCAGCTCTCTCTGGCCTTACTTTGCTGCCACGCAGCCAGAGCTTACTGCACCATGGGTAAAATGGACTTTGTGAAAGCAAAAGATGGTTTCATGGGTAGAAAAGAACAGCTGTGAAGTTTGCTATATGCTTTTGACCTTTTGTTGTCATGATGATCTGAATCAGGTAACCAACAGTGCAACTGCAAAGTGAGAGACACAATTATTGCCTAAGAAACAGTCCTATTTCCCAGTAGTCCATAAACTCCATTCATTTGAACACCAGCCATTTGCCTCCATCTCAAACACTAGAAATTCTTCCATCCTTTTAAATTTCAGTCTTGCTGGAGAAAAAAAAAATACTATGTCTAGTCACACATGAAAGAGATAAGCTCCATGGTAATTGAACAGCAGAGATTCTGCACTCCAAATTCTGCCCGAGAGCCTGGGTGGATATTGCCTTTCAAGGGCAGAAAGGGGAATGGCTTTTCCTGATAACCATTGCGTATATAGGTACTACAGGAAAAAAGCAAAGGGCTATCAGCATGGTGGGAGGGAGTGGGAATAAGAAATGTCAGGCTTGACTTTGGAAGAAACACCCCCAGGTTTTACCTGAGACAGGGTTTGTACATAGAATTGGGTCTTGACTCCGCTGAAAATAAGAAAAATCTCGTGGCATCCAGCTTGTAAATGATATTCATGTAAATGTATGAGATTAATGTACTCACTTGGCACTGCCCTTCAACCCTGTAATGAAAGCAGTCAGGTCTGAGAGGAGGTGGCAGAGAATAAGGAGGGACAGGAAAAGTGGAAGTGAAACGGGGAAGAGGAATAAGCAAACAGAACTGATTGAAATATTTCCTTTCTATGGAATTACGGCCACATGCTGGTCTCTTTTGAGCCACACAAGACTGGAGTTAGGTGAGATTTACCCTGGTGACCTGAGCCACCCCAGACCTGTGCTCTTCTCTATCGTGCATCAGAGCCTGCAACCCAGAGCTGGATGCAGTTTTCCAGGTGGGGCCTGCCTGTCCATGAGATCTCTTGGAAGATGAAGCTGTCCATGATCCTGACATGCTGCTACTTTTTGTTTGTGCTGCTCCCTCTGTCCTGCAGAGGGCCGGCAGTGTTGCCTTGTCCTTCTTTTGCACAGAACACAGATCCATGTCCTACAGTCCTCCAGCCACTCTTTGGAGGACCTGGCCCTGTCCTTCAACACTGTCACTCTCCAGCAGATCATTTTCAGCTCTTTGCCTTGTGCTGATTGTCTTGACAAGACTTTCAACTCCCTCTGCTTTTGAGGAGGAGGAGGAGGAGGGTATTGAGAGATAGCAGATCATTCTGTCCTCTGCCAGTTGTCATCCTAAGGGACGTTTATGCCAGTGTTGGCCATGGCTTGGTTCGGCCTTTTCATTGACAGCTTGATGGAAGGACTACACCACCACATGGTACTTGGTGAAATGTAATTGTGGAGCCAAGGAACCCAACCTGATGGCCTCCAGGATTAGTGTCAGTAACAGTGTTTGCAGTACAACCCATATAACCTCACAGAGAGCGTGTTTCTCCAGCATTCCAAAAAAAAAAGAGAAAAAATGCAGCTAAAAGAGCTGTAGGAAGGACCTTGTCCAGAGGCAGGGGCTCAGTGAAACCATCCTAAGGAACAAAATGGGAGTGACACACACCTCCCTTGCTTAGAACCCGTCTGGCTCCACCTACCCTGGAGTTTCTTCTCCCAAACCTGTGGATAGCTCAATGGCTGTACAGTAGATAATCCCCTTCCCTGCTCAGCTTTGCTGGTGTGCCAGAACAAATATGTGTGCAGCACGTTTGACATCAGACCTAAGCTGCTTTGCAGTGAAAAAAAACCCCAAATTTGAAGCTGACTGTGGGAAAGAAAAAGTAAAAAGTTAAATATCGCTATTGAAGTAGTTCCACAGAACTTCCTTTGAGTAACGTTCCTGTGCTCCAAGTTTCTCCATGTACCCTGTCATCTTCTATCCCCATCACACACTACAAAATATTCTCCAGGGCGAGGAGACAGCTGTTTGTGGTGCAGGAGGGAACAGCCAGTCCATCTGGGAAATAAACCTCCCATGACATCCTCTCAATATTTCTAAATAAAATGTTATTTCCCATTATCTGACTTAAGGGAGGTGAGTAAAGGACAACGTAGGGACTTTTCTCAAAAAGTTTAACTTAACAGGAAGTCCGGTTTGTTGTTAAAAGCAATGCCAGAGGACGTTTTCAGGCAAATCTAACAGGTTTCTTAAGGCTCACAGCAGACTGTGCTGGAGGGCACTTTGGGGGAGTGCAGCAGGGGGGGTCTGGGGAGGAGCTGCTGCCGAGAAAGTGAAGCAGCTCTGCAGACTGAGGTGTCTACTGAAATAACACCAACAGGAACGTCTTTTTTTGTTAAGAAAATCTTACCTTAAAACACTTCCACTTAAGGATCATGAAAGAGTCTGCCAGGACAAAACCTACCTGTACTTGGGGACGGTGCACATTTGATTAAAATTCGAGACAATATTTCTTTGGGCCCTGCTCACACTTTCTGTGCAGTAACCTCATCACTGCACGTGGGTGCTGCTGCAGGATCTGCATCTCTGCACACGCACTCTGCCATCCCCTGTGCAAGGAACACACAGGTGGGCTGGACATCCTCTGTCCATGAACACTGCAGTGAGAGCTGGCAAGAGACTGAAGGCTTGAAGTTCCTATTGACCCTGGTGAGAAGGAAGGGGATTCACAATCCCCTCTGAGGTCCTGCTTTCCCACTGTATCTTGCTTGGAAGGGTTGTTTGCACCATTATGAAAGAAGTAGGTCACAGACAACCCTTACCAGTGTTCCAGTCTATTCACTTTGCTGCTGATGTGGATTAGCACTAAAAAAGTAACGTTACTCTTTTCTCACGTGAGGATGCAAATTGCCTTCTAGTTTAATTCAGTCACAAGAAAAAAGGACAGCTGAGCTGCCCACATCTCCATTTGAGTTTTCTTCTGTATATTTTTTGCTAGGTTACTACAACTTCCCTTCATACCTTTAGAATCAGCACAGAGACAGGATCTTGTTAGGTTGCCTCTTTGTATTTAAGAAACTAAATCTCTCCCCCCTGCCAGCATTGAAAAACAGAGAAGAAAGAAAAGCACCTTCTGACCTCCAAAGGACTTTCTGAATTAAGTAAATCCTTTATTTTTCAGCAGGAACCACAGAACAAAGCCGGTAGTGATCCGTCTGTATGAAGTTAAGAGATATCAGGAACCGATGCAACTCAGCATTCAATGTGCCATTACCTCAGAGACAAATTACCTCCAATTTACCTTCCTGGTTTTGTTCCTCTCTTCTTTGGCCACATTGTCCTCCCTCTGTGCTTATCCCAGTGCTGAGGAGGGACAGCATTGAGGTCCAAGCTGATAAACAGCAAATGAATTCTTTCTGTACTTTAATTGACTTCTGAGCTCAATGAGGACTCCATAGGCCAGTTTTTCCTTATCTCCAGAGTAACAGTGCATATGGAATGGAGACATTTATATCCAGCTCCAGGAATGGCATGATAACTATATTTATCTTTCCAGGTGATTGTGCCAGGCTCATCACCATGGTACCTGCAGTGCACTGACTTTTAGCAACAACCTTTCGCTACAGAAGGCTTTTGGTGGCCCTCACCCCCCTGCTGGGAGCCAGGGAGTGCAAGGGCCCATTGATGCTGCTCTTGAGTTATTTGGGGAGGAGGGTAAATGTTAGTCTTGTTAATAATTTCTCACTGTTTGCATCGTGGCTCGCTCTGGTATGCTAAGTGCCTGAGCTCTCCTGGCAGGCTGAGGGGTTGTGGATTATTAATCACCCCTACTTTCAAATATATAAATCATGATCCCAGTAAAGGCAAAGGAAGAGAAGCAGCAATCTCCTGTTAACCCTTCCAGCTCAGAGGATGCCGTCTGTCCTCATCTGATCTCACCAGAAGTCCTGGTTTGTCCCTGTGCCAGTCACTTCTCCAAGAGGGAGGCCCCTATATTTTTAAGGCCTTCCTCAAACCTACTTAGGCAATATTCTCACATCTGCCAGTTTTGGGGTTTTAGGCCAGGGCTCAGAAGATGACTGTGAGTTCCCAAGTGCCAGACTCATACAATGAGGGAAAGCAGCTGGCTGGACATCAGTCCCCACTTCATTCCTTGTGTGAGAGCCCGGAACAAAAGCACACAGCACGGCTGCAGACAAAAATAATATTGCATAGAGGGAGAAGACACATTGGGCATTGAAAAAACACGGGAAAATAAGCTTGATGTGATTCTCAGATCCATAGAAATCAGGATAGTTTAATAAAAATTCACAGATAATTGGATGGTAATACAATTTTCATACAGAAAAGGAAAAATAAAATTTCTTCCTTCACTCCTTCTGAATTATTCTACCTTTTGCCTGGGCTAAAACAGTGTTTCTGAACTGGAGCAGACCTTCCTCAGCTGATCTAAATATTATATCCAATAAATAGTTATTGGGGTTAGGCTGCATCCAAGCCAAGCCCACAGGCTAGACAGTCTTCTAGTTTACAGGAAATCTTTCAAACTGTACAGCCCCTCATCAGTGCCAGGAATCCATACTGACTCCAGTCCCAGCTAACGCTGCTCTCAAAAGCCAGAGGAAACCACTGCTCAGGCTGGACCCTCTTTCAAAGCTGCAACAAGATCTGTAATCCAGGAATCACATCTGCAATCAAGCCCCAGACAGTGCATAACCACACCATGTGATGCAGCACTACACTCCTCCAGCTCATCATAGCTAGGAAACAATTTAAGTTCATTCTAAGGAAATTGGCAATAAACAAATGGGCTTGAAAAAGGGTTGTTGTCAAAATGTTCATGTTTTTAAATAACATTTTACAAAGCACTGGTATTTCTAATTAGGAAAGAAAAAGGAGTGGGTAGGGTAGGTTTTTGCAAAGAAAAATGTTTCAATAGGATCAAGATGTATTACTAAAAACAAGATATTTTATGACTGGAAAGACAAAATTTGCAAATAAATATTTCTTGAAGTGATTTATCTTAAGACAGCATCATGTTCTGATGGCAGCAATGTTCAGCACAAGTGATGTATCTCAAGACAGCAATACCAGCCCCGATTTCTTCCACCTCAGTTCTAGCAGATAACTGCCCACCCAGAAAGAGGACAATGCTCACTTCGATTCCAGGTCCAGCTCCTGCATGAAATAGAGATGCTGCTGAGATCTTCAGAAGGCTCCCTGTGGGTGGGAGGGAGCTGGCTAAATCATCAGGCCAGATCTACAGCAAAAATTTTCCACCAGTACAAGATTTTATTTCAGGTAGACCTCACCTTCCCCAAATTTGTGTATGGACATGAGGTCTGTCCATGCCAAGCATCCTGGGCTGGCCTGAGAAAGGAGGAGCTGCTGCTGCGTAGAGCAGAAGACAGCTATTGCAGCAAAAAATCCACAGTACATGCACTGGCAGTATTTCGTCCAATAGTTTGGCCACTTTAAAATTAAATATAGCACAGAATGACAAATTATTGGTAATTGCCATGACTTGTGTGCATGTTTCAGGCTACAGCACAGATTAATATTTGGGGTTTTTTTCTGTTGTGCTCCAATGTTTATACCTAATAACAGTAAATCTGACTTTTATGTCAGCAGCCAGCCATAATGTCCAAAGGCCTTGCAGCAAAGCAAAGCAGCAGAAATTCTAATTACAGTGCTGATGAGCAGGAGCTGTGCTCTCGATATTTCTCAGCATCGGTTTGATTTCAGGTGGAGCTGTACCCTAACTAGGCGTGTTTTGAAGAGATCACAGAGGGCTGGTTTGTGAGCTTACACAGCCAGATTCTGTTGTAAATCAGCTCTGCCCTGTTCCAAACCCCCGGAGCCCCGGGCCCCAGCCCCAGGGGAGGGGTTGGTGTCAGCGGAGCTGCATCACCTTGCAGCAGCACAGCCCATTACATTTGAGACCTCGCAGAGCCAGAGTGGTTCTTAAATATTGAAGGTTTTATCCTGCAGTGGGCTAAAAGGATTCACATGTCCTTGGAGCAGCAGGCATTCAGTACATCTCTGGAGAAAGGCAGTTCTCTGCACGGTCATTTTCTGTTATCATCTGAGCAGGGCTCCTAACACACTGTCATGGTGGGTAAAACTCACCCCTGTGAGCACACCCTGCACGGAGCACACCTTGGCTGGAGGCTCCCTTCAGCCTCTGAAGCGAATACGAACGAATTTGTGCAAGGGGAAAAACTCCATCCTCCCTAAATTATCCAGGCCTGGAGCTGAAACCCCCCGATGCACAGAATGGCATCGTGAACATGCATCCGAGATCTCTGCAGATGGGATTGGGTCAGTGCAATACCTCTGCTCAGATTTAGATTGACAACCACAGAGAGCAGCTGGAGCATTCCTAAAAGGAAAAATACATCTGATTCCCCTCTCTGCTAAAACTCAGTGGGTCCAGCATAAAGCATCCAGAGCACCAGCAGTGCCTCAAGAGCTGTAATAACCAACCTCATCTGCATAAATTAATCAGGTATTTATAAATAGCTAATAAAATGGAGAAACTTGTGTGTGAAGCTGGAACAAAAAAGTGTGATTATGGTTAATGTGAGCTGTTACAAAGTTTTCTCACTTATCTGTGATTAAGGCACGGCCGGATTCAGCCCCTTGTGTTCCCACACGAGGGTGAGGATAAGCAGAGGCATTGAGATCCCCACCTAGGGCAGCCTGGGAGGGTGGAAACCCAATGTAGGCTGTCAGGAAAGGGTACAGATATTTTGCTGTGGGTTTGGGAATGCTGTGGCTCACAGAGCCATACGGGGATTGTTGGCTGGCCTAGATGTAGCTGGTAGCGATTTTTCACATGGCCAAGCTCTCAACTCTCCAGGCAAGGAGGTTGCTATCCCCAAGAGCTGCTTCAGGGAACCTGCTCTAACACAGAAAAAAAGCCATTCTCTAAGTAATGGTGCCAGGAAGAAGTTTGCTTTGTCTCAGAAGTTGGATTTATCTGGACATAAGAAATACTGCAGAATACCTGTAGAGCAGCAGCTGTCCCAGAATAGCTCAGGCAATCAGTCTGCCTCCACAAACAAGCCAACAGCAATTCATCCTGGATTGTCTTGAGTCTTTGAATCAAAGAATTCCTTAGGCTGAAAAAGACTTCCAAGATTGTAGAGTCCACCACTAAACCATGTCCCCAAGTGCCACATCTGCACATCTTATAAATCCCTCCAGGGATGGTGACTCCACCACTGCCCTGGGCAACCTGTTCCAGTGCTTGGCAACGCAAGCTTTGGGCTGAGAGTGACTTTTCCTGGATGGGAAAAATAAATAGGAAGGATTTGTAGCCTGGGTGAAGCTCAAGTTGTATTTCCTATACTCTCTTTATACAATTAACTTCTCCAGGACTCTTCTGCAATGCTCTGCCAGGCAGAGGGGGCAAATTTAGCTTTCTGCTGCATTGGTGGCAGCGGCTTTGCCCTCATGTAATCAGAGATATTAACCCATTTGGGTTTTTGCTGTTTTCTCAGATGCCAGCTCTTCTTTTTCTAATCTACCTAAGAGTAAATATTGCCAGGAGCAAGACTTTTCTTAGAAGACCTCCTGGATCATCTCTCCTGATTTCTAAGATCATTTAAATTAGACCAAGAAAGCCACCCTGTAGTCATATAACCTGTATATTACTGAGCATTCTCATTTGATTACAATTACTATGGTTTCCTGGACTAACATTTAAATGGCAAAAGACATTCAAAATGAGCCAATATTACATATAGGCCTTGTAGGCAAAACACTTATTGTGCTGAAAACTTGGAATACTGCAATATGAGGTCTGGGGGAAAAAATCCTGTCTAAGTGTTTTATGCAAATTTTAAGAACGTCAGAGGGAAAAAAAACAATACCAGAAACACTACAGAATCCACCAATTACATGTTGTTTTATGGGCAAGTTCTTCAGCAGAAAGCAGTAGCAACTTGCATTTTCCACAATGAAATTGAAAATGCACTTATATATGAGTATAGTGGATTATGACTTTGTGAAATACTGTAGATTTTTTTATTTGCTTTTGCAGGTAGTTAAATTTTAGCGCTACTTACATTCCCCCTCATCCCCAAATTTAAAAGGCAATAAATTGCTTTAGTGTTTTCAATTTCTTTTCCTTCAAGAGATGTAAATTGATTGCCTGAATCCCTCTACAAACTTTATTCTTATGAATAGGGGAGAATAATTTACAAGGCCATGGGCCCCATGCAATCCCCTTTTAGCTCCAGCCCACCAGCAGGGTGGGGAGTGGGGCAAACCACCCCAAGGTGGGTACCCTCCCCGGATGGTTGGATTTGTCCCAGAATAAGGATCACTCCCTGGGCAAAGCCTTGCTGCCGTTCATCACGGAGATGCCACACAGCCTCCTCAGGCATCCCACGTGCGGTGCTCGCTGCCAAGGGACAGGGACAGAAATGCCACCCCCGGGCCAGCGCCTGCGGCGGCGGATCCGCAGCATGGAAACCTGCAAAGCCTTGAAGCGTGCGGGGCTGGCCTCTGCCTGAGCCCCAAAATAGCTCGCGCGCCTCGGAAGGAGCGATGCCGAGATAAGGCTGAGATAAGCCAGGCGAGCCGGGAGCTGAGGCTGGCACGCAGGAGCAGCAGGGGTGCCCGGCTGAGCAGCGCTGCCCGGCCGAAGGCGCGTCCTCCCCAGCCCTCCCCGAGTGTGACACACCGAGAAATCCTGCAATCCCACCCTCCTCTGATGCCTAGTGACAGCCCGTCAAACATCCCCTCTCTTTAAATGCAAGGGTGAACAAAATCAGCAAAGAAATATGGGGTTTAATTAATGTATGCCTTCACCATAAATGAAAGAGAACTTCAATGTTTTTTTGCTGTGTTTTACTAATCAGAGTCATTCAATATCTTGGATGCTAGTAAATTAATTCTGAACTAATGAAGTTAAAGGAGGTCATTTGTTAGAAAAGACTGATTACATATCGAGATCTCCCAGGGACCTAAATGAGAAAATCACTATAATGAAAAAATATTTTAAATTATGCAGGTCAACCAAGTAAATCATTACGGATGCAGGGGGGATGGAAAAATTAATGACGCCACGACAGGAAAATGCCAAAAAGGAAGTGAGCTGACATAAGTAAGCAAAAAGACATTTATAGAGCAGGCTTGGTTCTTTTTTCTCCTTATAATGTCTGAATCACACAAATTTTGTTGCTTGCCTCAAATTAGTCACCTGTGTCCAGATATTTCAATGACAGCAATGAACTAATGTGCATTATGCACATAAATTTATTTGTACGGCACATAAACCTTTTCAGCAGTATAAATCACAGTGGCACCTACGCACCCAAGCCGAAATATGGGGGAAAATATGCAAGGGGAAAGGAGGGATCCCTGCTTCTCAGAGGTTTAACTTCAACAAGCAAGCAGCAGTTGAGTGATGTAAGGTTTTTTGGCATAACAAGCCAGGCTAGTGCTTGAACAGTGGGAGCAATGTAGCCTGGATGTGCAAGAAATACCCCCGGAGACTGCAGCTGTGGTGTGTCTAGCCCAGAAATCCCACTGCCTTGGGCCAGGGCTCGCTGTTTAGGGACAATACCTGAGCCTGGCCCCTCTCTGCAGCCTGTTGTCCCTCTGCTCCTCCAGCATCTGTAAGGACTGCATTAGGGACATGGAAAACACTGCTCTACCTGCACTGTTTAGATCCACCTCAGACCTGCTGGATGAAATTAAATGTGTTCAGTTCCATTTTGAACCTCCTGGGACAACACACCCCAAGATTTCACTGCCTGCTGTGAGGAACAGCAGTTTCTTTCACCTGTCTGACACTCATTTCCTACCACTTTCAACGAGTTCCTCCACCCAGAAGCAGTGCACAATTTGGTGAGAAACACTTCCAAGTCCACCTAATTCACGACTTTACTAACTTTGATTATATCTTTCTCAGCAGTAGAACAAGTCCCAGTGCTTTGCTCTCAGCACCCTTCCCAAGGACACCCTGGATCCTGTGGCTGCCACTGCACATGGACCTCCTGGTTTCTAAGAGCCATCAGCAGTGGCTCTTTCCTAACTCCTCAGTGCCAGTTCTGAGTCCAGCATTGTGTGGGCAGGACTTAAACTATTCTTTTTCTTTATGCATTCAGTACTCTCGTGAGAATCCCCAAAACATCTCTTCTACCACATTCACGTCAGCTGAGCCTAATCCTGCCTGGAAAAGCACACAGAATTCCACACAGTGGGAGCATCTAGATAGCATCCAAAGTCAGGTTTGCTGGCTTTTACTGAGCCAGTTTACTGGGCTTCAGGATACTCTCAGGGGAAAAAAAAATTTAAAAATCAAAGGGGTGATTGAAGGTAGAAGCAAAACAAGGCAGAAGCTGCAAGTAGAGTCAACCCACGTGGAGTGGCAGATGCAGCTGGTCAGGAAAGGTGCAAAGGTGCATGGTATGGCTAGAGAGAAAAAGGAGGGGAAAAAAAAAGAAAAAGAGAAAAAACCCCAGATCTCTGGTCCATAGTACAAGGATGGGATCCTCTCATGAATTCAGGAAGGCAGGGGGAGTTCAGGGAATATTAGAGGAGAAGTGAATACACTACTGAAGGAGAAGCAGCAGCACCAAGAAAATTAGTTGGAACAATCCTTTATGAACCAGGAAGTACTGACACACTGTTTACAAAGTTTATCAGAAACTGGTTTTTTCAAAGGAATAAAGACTCTATAGTGATCCTAGATCCACTAAATCCACTTTTCAGGATTTCTTTACCGAATTAGTTGTAGAGAAATACATTAGTCCTACAGAGCAGATGCAAACTATTTAGATTAGCACATCAGGCAGTTTTATCACAAAGAGATGTAATGAGATTTGAGGAGCCAATACCTCAAGCAGAGCCTGAAAGAGTGATCAACAGTTTACAGCTTGGAAAACTCCCAGAGCTGGAAGCCAAATCCTTTGGAGCATTCAAACACAAACTCATCCCCTCATTAAATGGAACATTTGCTGAAATTCCAGGAAAGGCTAGGATGAGGCTACCATACTAATGCCACACAGAAAAAAGGCAAAGCCATTAATTATTGAGGGTTCTTATGATTTATTTCTCTTTAAATATGGGTACTAAAATCAGTGTTAAAAGGCAGATGACAAGATGGAATTGCTTTCTCCAACAGTAAGCATTTCTGACCTTTTAGTGACCAGTTGCTTAATTGCAGTCTCCATATCAGCAATAAGAGCAATTGATTTGTGTTCATTAAAACTCTGTTGTAGAACCAAGAACCTACACTGATGTTTTACAATGTAGAGACAGCATTAGGCTGAGTTAAGTAACTACATCAGTTAACATCATTATGATGATTTGGCTTCCATGTAAGTATGCCTTGCATTGAACCAAAAACTAGAATTCCTGTAAGAGCTTCATTAAATAAATATTCCTCAAGGATGGAACTAGCCATGACTGTTTGTCTCTTTTTAATTGGTCTTTCAATGAAAGTTTCCTGCCATCTTCAAATGAGAAACCCCCAACACTTACAAAGCAAACACCCAACTCTAATTCATTGTATAGGTATATCTCCATTTATATCCATTATATTGAAATATTATAAAAGCAGGTAATAATTAAAAAATATATCTGGATTTATCAAGTACCTGACACAAAACCCCCAAATTTCCAATCATGGGTGTGTAATATCCAGTAGAAAGAGCTGCCATAGTCAGCTGAAGATGTTTGGCCCAGTACAAACAAAACACAGGAAAAGAAAAGGGCAGTTCCACCCAGCTGAAAAGGAACAGATTACTGCCACATGCAGGGGAAAGGGAGGAGGGTTCATTCCTGCAGGCAAGCAGATGGCTGGTTTAAGTTAATTCTACACCCAGCAATAAACCTGACACCTCACTGGCACCTGGGAATTCACTTGTGCCATATCCCACTGGCATTGCTGTGTGAGTGCTGCCCACGAAATCACTGCCCCCCAAGCTTCAAGGGAATCTGCAGAATATTTGCTCTCACGCCAACAGTTAGTAGGGCCAGAAGTATCAGAGTGATGTATTTCTCACTCCACTACCTCTACGTGGAGGATGGCATTTATAAAACAGCTAATTACAGCTCAAATCCTAAGTAAGTACTAAAGCTGAGTTTCTTTTCAGTCAGATGCATAAATCTTCCTCACCTATAAAAGTTAGAGCAGAGGTACAGTGGCTGTGCATGCCTGACATTACAATTCAACGTGGTTGATCCAGATAGAAAATGAGCAATGGGGTTTGCCACACTTGGTGTGCACATTTTGAAGGCAGGATATCCTCCATGCAATAATTTCTCCATTCCTAACCTTGAAGGAACCATATATTTTTTGTATATGCATGTATATGTGTGTGTGTATATATATATATATTTTATTTACAACACTGATAGACTGAAGTTCCAATGGTGCAAAAAAAAGTGCTCCTCTGACAGATGCTCTTCACAGTTTGGTACCATCTCCCAAATTTCTTAAGATGTCTTTTAGTACAGCAGTCCCTGGAACTTGAAAATTCCAGCATTTTGGCCCACCCCGAGCTGTGCCTGCAGAAATGAGTTGTGGTTGCTGGTGTAAATTCAGCTGCACAACTTAAAATGCACACATGCTCAAGCTGGAAGGGGACACCTGTGAAACCTGCTCTGATGATAACTTGGAAAAAGGGTGAAATTTATCATCAGTGAAGCACAGGCATTAAAAAAACCCTTTTTTTTTCTTGTTGTTGGCCAAAAACCCCAGTGGATCCATTATTAATATTTAGGAAAAATATTAGCTTAATAATAAAAATAAATTACAAATAATAAGGGTGTTTCTGAAGAAGACCACTTAGACTTGTTATTGAGGAATTCCTGTTTACCATTTAACACAAGATCTTGCAAAGCTTATTTCTCATTTCTAAGAGAAGAGTGAAGCCCAAGAAATTTGTTATTAAGACACATCCAATAAATTCCTTCTTTTATTTTCCATGTTTGGAGGTCTTCAGCCCCACTGACAGCTGGCAGCAAATCTTTGTTCTCTGGAGCTGAGGTGGTGCAGTAGAATTAAAGTGAATTGAAGCACTGTTTCAAAGGAAACACCTCTGCCTCAAGTCCAAACACTGCATGACATCCTACCAGGAGAGGCTGAAGGAAGTCTGGTAGAAAACCACTCTGGATTCTAATCTCTATTTCCTACAGCTGTCAACTGGAGCATGGCAATGAAAGCATGGGGTTTGCACTACCTGAAAATATTGCAATCTCTTGGCTGTGAAAGAGGAGTGTGGCTCAAGCTGCAGCAATCTACTCCACACCCGTCTGATCTCGGTGTAATTAGAGGATCACTGCCAAACAGGAGAATATGCTTGTTCCAAAAACCTCGGTGCAAATCTGTGTGTGTGTGTCTATGTGTGTTGAATTATTAAATTCAGAGCCCCATAGCAACATCTATGATAATACATCCTGCTGCTATTATTATACACAAGAAGCTCTAAAGTCACTTTTAATCAAAAGAGATCCCTTTAAATCTATACCTGGTTTTAGTGACATTACTCTTAATGCAGCTGATGAAATATTAAGCATGCAATTACTGTACATGCTCTATAAATGGCTTTCCTGACATTCAGGCTGTATAGAAGGCTGTGTCAGAATGAGAAGGAAGGTATTTTTCTCCTGAGTACCTTTTTCCCAGAGAGAGATCCAAGATCAGGTTGAAAGCATTTCACTCAGAAGTGATGAGAACCCCAAGCANATAATAATAATAATAATAAAACAGACTGGAGGAGAGAAACCATTAGAACTCTCAATTGCTGTCCCACAGAAGTCTGGGCAACCACACTCAGGCTCCACATCTGGGGTCCCATCTGGTGTGTGTTGAGTCACCCACAAAAGAAAGGGAGAGAGGCAATCTTCTCAAGAAAGCTTGTTACAGCCTTGCAGGCATAAGGCACATACAAAAAAACCACAGGATAAAGGGGTTTTTGTGCTCATTTTCTAGGGAAACAGCATTCAGAAATGAGAGATGCCACAGTGCAGTTGCTGACACAGTTCAAGCTCTATACAGAGAGACAAGGAAGGTTCATTTTGCAGGCATCCTGTTGCCATCCCACTTTTGGAACTGCAGCCGTAACCAGTATTGATTGATGGTGTCTAATGGCCTGATAGGGCTGTGCTGCTGTAATTGCATCTACACAGGCAGGTGTCAGAAAAGCACTGACACGAACATTTGGAGAGATCCTGGATCTGCCTGTCGAGCTCACAAGGCTCCGAGTAAAACACAACATAACCAAAATACAGCTCCTCACCACAGTCAGCAGTCACTGCAGCGTGTGAACCATCAGGACAAACCATCACTGGCACACAGAGGTAGAAACCTTACAAATCCAGTCCCACTGCAGGACGTTTATAAGCCTTTGTGATTAGAAAACCCATTAGAAACCCATCACACGGTTGCTGATGGCTGTGGTTGTGGGCAAGCTGCTCATTATTGAAACAGCCTGCACAAGAACAGAAAAAAGAAAAAGAAAAAAATGTAGGTCCCTTTTACTGTCATAGGGACAAATGTTCCTGCTCCTTTACACACACAGCAGCCTTCCTCGTGGGCAATGTCAGTGGCTGCTGCAAACTGAGGGAGAAGTCTCCTATTCTGGGACACTGCTGCCTGATCTTCCCGTGATTCTCCCACTCTGAAATGGAAGAAACTGGCTGCCAGACTGGGGAATCCTTTCATTTCAACACCCATTCTTGCTCCTTTCAGAGTTGTGCCAGAAACTTTCGTTCCTCCAGGACCTGAAGCTTGTTCTTACATTCCAGGCTCCTGTAGCACAATTTTCTTTCAAAAAGAGCGTCATCAGTCTCCTTTAATTATACAGAAGGCTTTTCAGGAAAAGGCATAGCTGGAAACATCCCAACAGCTGGTATTTATCCAGGAGACTCATAATTGTATGCAACATGGGCCTCAAGAAATTATTAGACAGCTCTGGCTTTATAAAGTTGTGATATAGAGAAGGTCAGGCTAAATGCAACAATCCCTTCCGGACTTCAATACTATGAATCTATGAAAAGATCATTTGTTTTATTCAGTGTCTCATACCTAAATGATTATGCTCACGCTTCCTCCCAGCACATCACTATCAGTGACAGATGCACAAAATAATACTGCTCCAGACAGAATGAAAGATAATATGCTCAAAAGAGGAAAAAAAAAAAACAATCTACAGTATTTAGATATTACTACCAGGAGGCACGAAGATATTACTCATTGTGGTCTTGCATTGGACAGTGACATCTGCATCAAAACAGATGCATTTTCACAAAAGCAATAAAAAATTACCCAGATGATACAACATCTGATATATTTGTGGTATATTGCATTATTTCCATGCAGCTGGAGTCCTGCAATCAATATCCTAGTCCTCTGGATCTGGAAGGAGGTTCTTTGTTCTCTTATGAGCCTGGATCTGGGATAGTGGATGATAATCTAAATATTTAAACTACTATTCAAGTTGGTAATCTATTCCACTAAACAGTCTTTCTGAACATATTCCAATATAAAGTAAAATGCTTGGTGCTGTAATGGAAGAATTACTGCTATTAAAGGGCTTAATCCCAAATACACCACAGTACATTTCTTTATACACCCAGCAGACTCTGAGGGGCTGCTATTTTTATCAGGGTTATATTTTACAGATAAGCATTAAGTGCACATTACAGGAGTGGTTCACACCAGTGGTTCCCCACCGTACAAAGGCAGAGCTTTGCAGAACCAGCACAGCTGGGCTGTCCTTAGCTGAAAGCACTGCAGGTTTAAATATCATTAAGATATTTTCATCCTTGTCTCCCTGATCAGCCTTTCCACTGCAGCAACTTTCCCCTGGTGCCAGGACAGATTCACCAGTAAGGTTTGCAAAAGCAACCACGGAGGATGGGCACGGACACGCCGGGCTTGGTGACACAGCCTGGGAGAGCCACCCAGAAGCTGCTGCCCCACAGGACACAGTGTGGCCCTGGGTGGGGAGAGCAGGAGGGCTCCAGCTGGTGGGATGCTGCTGGAGGCAGCCCAAGGACAGCAGTGACACCTTTGCTGGCAGAAAGAGGAAAACAAAACACCCCTCACAACAGCTTCCTAAAACAGAGTTAGAACTTCCTCTGGCAGCATCCTGGAGGGAAGTGCAGCAGCAGATGCACCATGTGGAAATCAAAGCTGAGTGGAGACAGAGGATTTTACTTCAGAGAGGTGTCCAGGGCAGAAAGCAAGGTTAGTCACAGCCCATGTTTGTCTTGCCAGCTGCCCATGATATCCAGAAGGGAGGGAATATGGGATGCTAGGAATGAGGAATGTAGCAGCTTGAAAGTATTTACAAGTTACCTCCTTCAGTCTCACTAGGAAATAATTGTTGTGGCAGTTTGGAGCTATTTGGGAACATAATACATTTAAATGAAAGTGAAAGGGAGGAAAAATAATATCCAAAACTCTCAGGGGATTCAGGTAGATGCTATTGGCCTGTGTAGAGAACGGATAGCTGAAAGCAGTAAAGAAATTATAAGAAAAGAAAGCACTGGATGGGCAGCAGGAAATAATCAAAAAGGATTGGGAGACAGGAGTCTGATTTTATGAAGGATTTTATGAGGGATACAAGAACCAGTCAGGAGAAAGTCAGTGTCAGATATTTAGGAGCAGAGAATGACAGACTTAAGAAGAATCGTGGTGGGTGCAAAAGGAATAAAGTCCTCAGATGTTCCTTCAAAATGGAGATGTACAGCTGAAAACAAGTGAATATTCATTACAGAGGAGAGGAATGGATTAAATCTGAATCCTTCTGCACTCTGCATTTTTAAGGTAGCAGTGAGATACTTGACTGCAAACAATATGTTCACGAAAAAGACACTAACAGGCGTGTGCTCACAGTGATGTTTTTCAGGACATCTCCCTTTGAGGCAGGCTTGTTACCTCTTCTTCCAAGCAGAAGGAATGATGCCTATACAGACAGCTAAAGACACTTTTATTGCTCTTTCTCCCTGGTCTGCTGCAGATAAAGTGTAACAGCAGCAATGACAGCGCTCCCCCAGCAGAAGGACTTGCTCTGGGGACATTGAAGCCACGTCAGGTTTGTGGAACTGGCCTCTGAAAATTTGGTTAGAGACCTACAGAATGCACTGGTGGCAAATTGAAAGGGAGTTAGTCTCAACTGCTTCTTCAAAGAGAAAGGACAACATTGTCCACCCACTGACACTGAAAAGCAGATGAGTCACTGGAAGAGATGAGTGTTTGATTTAATTCAAATCTTTCATATTCCAGATGTTATAGAGGTAATTTCAGATGTGAGGAACAGACTTGTGCTGAAACATCAGCTCCTAACTCTGAAACAGTGGTTTAAAATCTTGGCTTTGCTGCGTGGTGTTCCAGAGCAGTGAACATAACTCAGCTTAACCCATGCCTCATTTTCCACATGCAAAAATAAAACACACATCTACATTTGCATTTCAGGGATCTGGGAGAAGACAGGACACCACAGGAGGGTTGAGTTCAAGAATCTGATGTCCAGACTGACAGAAAGCTAAGTAAAGGACGGATGTAGCAGTAGCCCTCTTTTCAGAGTCAGTGCTAATACTTTTCATCTCAATATGTCCATGCCATAAAAACCTTTCTGATGAAGCCCAAGCTTTTGTAGTACCTGACAAAGTTGGAAGAGCAGTTCCAACAGGGCAGTTGGAAAAGCCATTCCAACCACTGAAACAGTTTCAGCCCACCTCATCCATCCCTTCTCAAGCAGGTTTTGAGGAGAAACTCTTATTTCCACAACAGGGAGAGCTTGTTTCTCCTGCTAATAAATTCAGATTACAAATGGGCATCAGTTCCTAAGTAATGGTCTGACATCAACACGATAAAATTCAGTAAAGACGCAAATAGAAGTCAAACACAGAAACACGACCCAGGGGTCGCTGGTTCAGCAGAATCACTGCAGAAATGGAGGGTACTACAGCCCTTCTGAACGGCCACCATCACACTGCACACACAAGGCTGATCCTGCTCTGGGAGGCACCCGCAGATGTGTTATGTGCAAGATATGGGAGATGGACATTCTGCTCGACACGCAGCTGGGAGATCTGGACTTGCACATCCCACCAAGAAAAACGTAGAAAATTTAGAGATGGTTCAGAGAAGATCAACAAGTATCATAAGAAGCATCGACAAACACAATTTACAAGGGAAGTTGGAAGCAGTTGGTCTAATTTTCACTACAGAGGCAGAATCACCTGACTATCAGGAAAATTGTGAAACATGTAAAAGCAGAACATAATTGACAAAAAGAGTAGGTAAACATCATCCTAGGCTAGATGGACCTGGTTCTGCAAAGGAGCAGGGGCAAGAAGCAGGGCTTGACCTCTTAAATGCACTCCAAGTTAAATATAGCAACATATTTATATATTTTTTCATATATAATAAATGTTTATATACTTACGTATATAAATACATATTTAGGATATATTTAGAATATGCTATTTATAGGATGTACTAGTGAAATAAAGTGCTTATTTGTTAAATGCTATGAAACATCACAAGATAAATCTCAAAGCTGTTAATAAGCTGAGAAAACCTGCCAAGGCAATACCTGCACACATGTGGCACAAGCATCAGGGCATACAGGTAACATGGCTTGAAAAAACAGCAAAATCAATTGCACTCAAAAATACTGTTGGTCTCAGCAATTGCATTTCTTGTAAACACATTTAAGGATTGATTCAATAATCGATCCTGGATTCACCCAGTGAAACTATAGCCAGGAATATGCATGTTGATCACAAGGAAAGTTACTAAACCTCATTCAGCTAATAATGCTTTCTAGCTTGAAGCTTGATACCTTTATAGAATTTTAGCTAGCAGAGCAGCAGATGATATTCCTACTTTCCATGCAAATGCATAATCCTTTTCTGAAGGCTACTAAGCTCTTTGCCACCAAAATCAGTGGAACTCCGGCTGTTTACATCGGATCTGTGAAAGGCTTTGAAGATGAAAAGAGCTGTGCAAGTGCTAAGTGTAGCTATTTTGGCAAGGAATCTAGACCAGAAACACAGGCTATCACACACAGGTCCTATTGTTTCCTGTCATCTTTGTCAGCATAAAGGCAGAAGCCAGCAAAACCCAGGCAGTCTGATAAAAAAGACAGAGAGAGAAAAAAATCATTTTCCTAGGATACTTTCAGAGGCACCCTTAGCAGAGGGGCACAGTAAAACCTTACTTTGTGTCCATTACTAATCCTTTCTTGTATCAACTTCTTTATTTGTTCTGACAGGGTTTTTGATCAGTCACTAGGTCAGCATTTGAGGGACTCCCTGTGAATGTCAGTTTATGCACATGAATGGCAGAAGGGTGGGGAGGTTGAGATGAAGAGGCTGGTTGCAAAACATAAGAAATAGAAATCGAAACATAAGAATAGAAAGATTGTTTTGAAGAACCCAGAGCACAGCAGATGAAAAAAACCCTAGAAAATCTTCCTGGTTCAAATAGAAGAGAGCAGGTGCAGGGCTTTTTGTTGTCTTTCTTGTGCTTTTTAGTTGGGGGTTTGTGTTGTTTTTTTTTAGACTAAGGAGTCAAAAGTCTCAAGGTCTTGAAAAAAAGTTCAAAAAAGAAAAAGGATTAAAAAATGGCATTGGAAACACATGCTACAAGCAGGGAGGGAAACCACAGCTAAACCAATTCCTCAAGAATGTAAATTAAAACAGAGTAAACAATGAAGATGATGAAGAGGAAATGAGGGGAAGGTGAAAAACATAACTGCAGATAAACAGGCTGGGTTTAGGGCAGGACTCAGGAAAAAACCCACAACATATTATTTTAACAGAGATCTTGGAAAAGTCTGCAGGACCCAACTGAACCTGAGAAATTAATTTCATAAAACCTGAGCAAAAGTGGATTAAAGACCATAAAACTCAACCTAGGAATTACTAGAGGACAACAAAATATCCGGCTCTAGGTTCAGGTATCCCAAAACCCTGCAGGCTCTGAGGGCTCCAAGTGGAGAACAAGAATCACAAAGATGCTAGAAGGAGAAGGATTAAGTTGCTACTGCTCACAAATGAATCAAGAATATCCCAAGATCAATGAGGTTAAAGCTGGTTTTTTTACAACATTCATAGCTTAAGCAAGTCAGCAGCCTGGAGGGAACCAAATGAAGAAAATTCACTGACTGCAGAAATTGCTTCAGGCAAATGGTAATGAAATACATGGAATAACAAGGTCTGATGACACAGAGTGATGTCCTATTTAATTTCTGTTGTTGCACTGAGTTGACAAACATGTTTCACTTCCAAGTTTGTGGAGAACAGAGGTAAGCAACCGGCCAAGCAACACCTTTGTTGAGCTCTCCCGTGTATAAAATGAAATGCAGTGTCATAGAAACATGGATTTGAGCCAAAGCCCACCGGGGCCAGAAATGCTCAGCCACTCCTGCAGGCGTCTGCAAACCCCAGCCAGGAGCAGCACAGGCAATCTGCTGTTCCAAGGCAACTGACCACCACATTAGTCATTCATGGACTCAGGCCATTGCCCACAAACACAGCCACTGTGCATTTACACACTCTTTCATCATTTCCCATCTTGTATTTGATCACCTCATGCGGTGGGTCAGGACGATTCCAGTGGGTTCCTACAACAGCAGGAGAGCTCTGTGGCTGCTGGAAGCATGGATCTACTTTTTCTAGGATCAACCTCCTTTCTTCACGTGTCCTTGCTTCACAGAGAGCATTCAAAAGGCTCAGGGGGAAGCAATCAGCAGGCAAGGGCTGCATGGTTTCCTCATGCTCTTAGTCGTGCATTTGCAGGCTGTGTGATTTGGGACACGGGACCTGATGTCACCCTGCTTTGTCTCTCTCCTAGATCCCCACCTCAGAAGGATGCTAAGGGCTGCCCTGGGCCCACGCATCCTAACAGGTCTTGCTAAAGCCAAATAAAACACGGGGGAGAGTAAACTTAAAAGCAAATGCTGGCTGCCATGGTGAATTTCCAAATACTGTGTGAGTCACTTAGAGGAAGTTTCTACATGCTTATGTCTTCCAGCTCAAATAAAGTAATTAAATTACCTTAACTACTGACTGGAAAAAGCTTTATTATTGCAATAGCTAGGTCTGCAGATGAATCATGTTGCCATTACACAGCGCAGGTGGTTTATCACAGAAGTCATCCAATTGCCTTTTAGGACAGGTGGCATTTACTAAGATAAAAAAACCCCATGCTTTTCAATGTCTAAGCAGAAAATGCAATCCCAAATATTGCCCATTCTCAAAGAAATACATTGAAAAGGCAACTTTTAAAGAGGAGAGACATGCTGCAAATCTGTTCTGACACTAGTAATTAAATCCTAAGAATTTAAGTCTGTATTGCTTTACAGAAAGAGATGAAGAAGCCAGCAGCCCATAACCTAACCTTTTGCAGGCTGAATTAGTGTGTTCAAGGGAAATCTTACTG
Organism: Machaerirhynchus nigripectus; assembly: GCA_013397975.1. Classification (NCBI taxonomy): domain Eukaryota; kingdom Metazoa; phylum Chordata; class Aves; order Passeriformes; family Dicruridae; genus Machaerirhynchus; species Machaerirhynchus nigripectus. The sequence goes on along the minus strand of VZRQ01009769.1, from coordinate 119,239 downwards.
TGAACAACAAGTGAAGAATGGGCCATGTATGATCCAAGATGTGGCCATGCCACTGTCACAGGATATGCCATAATACAGTAAAAGAAGAAAAGGCAACATGGAAGACTGTGCATTTCATTTTATCAAACATTTCTGGGGGAAGTTCTGAAGCAGGCTCTGCTTCCATATCGTCAGCAAAACAAGAGAATTTTCTAAATCACTCAGCAGCCAGCATGTTAAGGTTTTTTGTTATTCTGGCCAAATTAACCCAAAAAAAGTTGCTGAGTATTGAGCACTTTTAAAAACATGGTTAGGACATCAGAATGCTTCTCTCACATGCCCTTAACAGAGAAAGGCCACTACGTCCATTTTCACGAGGAGCCAGATGGGACTGACCCTGCAGAGAAAAGGATTTTTGTGGGTAGCTGTACTGAACCTGGGACTAGCCAGCAGACCCTCAATCAGTGTGAATGGGGACTAATTAAAGCTGTGGTAGGTCAAATATGGGTTTGGCTTTTCCTTCTTGCTTCACCAAAAAAGCCACAGGAGAAAGGGCAGTGTGGTGTTCTGGTCTCTCACCCGTTTTCTCTCGTGTAATGGTGGTTATGACTGTCCTTTCTTTTTCCACAGAGAGCTCGGATTATGAAACCAGAGCAAGAACAAGTCACGTACAAAAAAAAGTTCCTTAAAAAGGCAAAAATCAACCACCCTTGGAAAAACAATAAGAGAGGAATGTGAATAACACAGCATTTCCCGTTGCTTGTATACTTATCTCATACCATAACGATCAAGTGGCTTACTTGTCTCTACCCGTTACAAAAGGGATTCTTTGCATTTTCACGTGGTTCTGCTCTACAACCAACCAACCACACAGTTTTACTACTTTGTCTTAGCTATTTTGGTGCTTAGATACTCAAATCCTTTCCCCTTCCCCCCACTAAGCAAATTTTCCAGGCTAAAGTTCAAAGTAAATTCCAATGTGATTATATAAACACATGCATACTGTAGATTGACATCATACAATGCTATTCTTTGTTGCTGGATTTTTTTTTTTCTTTTTAGTTTGCAACAACTTCAGTATGCCTGGCTTGCTACCCTAAAATAGTAGCTTATTACACCCTACTGAATAAGATAACACTGTATTTATTCCTCTGGCAGTTTGGTTTTCACAGGGAAAAAAAAAAGATCATGATTTAATTCATAAAAATAGACTTGCAAAGGAAAAATAAAAAGTAACAGACCTTATGAATCTCCCTGTTTATTAAGGCATGTGAGTAGTGGAGTGGAGAGAAAGCAGGTTTATATGTTTCCGTCCATCATGACTGTGAAATTGAACTGTAAATGGTACCTAGTGCAGCCAAGTGAGACAGACACCATGCCGGGAGTTAATGGAAATGTGGAGAGCTTTTCTTTTTAACAAAGTACCCGAGCAATTATTCCAGCACACCCACAGTGAAATGAGATAAAGTTAGGCTGTGCATTACAAAGGCTGTTAGCTGCAAAATAAATTTACTGACAGCCATTGGGAACCTTTCATTCCTCGTCCCTTTTTCTGCACCTATTAGCTAAAAACGCCAAGCAGCGTTGGTGGGGATAAACAGGCAGCGAGTTGTGGGGTGGGAGGTTTGTTATGTGCAGCTGTGCTGGGCTGTCACACTCACCTGGGATAGAGGTGGAGCTGGGGAGCCACTACAGCAGCACAGGCACCAAGTGCCTCTGAGGCTGTCAGGGCTTTGCACTGACGTTAACATTTCACTGCAATAGTAAAAATATAGCGGAATTCCCAGACTTGCCCTTCCCATCCTCCCCTGCCTGCCTGAGGCACCGAGGAGATGAAGGTCATGTTTGAGGCTCGGCCTGGTTCAGCCTAGCATTGAACTCCAGGGACAAACAGGATGAAGGGCAAGTCCTCCTTGCCCTCTAAAACCTATCCTTGTCCGACTGCTTATTCAAGCTCCCCTCCTCCCGCCCCACCTGCTCCCCAGCAGCAGTGTGGCTACACCAGCGTGTCCAATGGTAAATATTGATCTCCTGGGGCACAGCTCACCCCGTGTGCACGGTCAGGCAGAAAGCCCTGCCCAGCTGTGTGCAGCCTCTTGGCCCCCCCATCCAAAGGGGAGCTTTGCTGGATGAACTGTGCAGGTGAAAACACAACCACTTTCTGTCAGGAAGCTGAACGGAGCTTTGCTTCACAAGAAAATAAAAGGAAATCTCAAACAGACACCAAGAGAGAAAGGCTGCCCATACAGAAAGTATTCATGATCAAACACAATGGTTTTCTATAGATCTTCCATTTAAGGGAAAAATCCTTCCCTTTCAGAAGGGCATTGGAAAGCACCACTGGTACGTTATGGATTACACACCAGAGGAGACCAGCCTCAGCATCTGATGAGAAACCCACTAGAGAAGCCAGTATAGGAATGATGTTAAAATGTTTTGAAAAAGCAAATTATTTTTGTATCAGCTGCAATGTCTGTTTTACAAAGTCCTTTATTTCCTAGCTGGGCCCATGCTTAGACCCCTTTGATATATCTTGTTGTGATAGCACCACACTATTTTTTTTATCATGCTATTTTGAGAGCATCTCAAATGCAACCCTGCATCAAATACAGCACATTGACCCAGAGTCGAGCCACGTTTTACATCATCCCCGTGACATCTCTTACACCTGTGGCAATACAAGTGAGCTCCTATTTGCATTTGCAGTGCAGATAAAGCGAGAGCTGTTCACACACAACTATTCCCTTGCTGTTCCTGGCCTCTGCACTGAACCATCACTCTTTTCAGCAGGTGCATTGGCTTTGCTAACTCTCCCTTCTGGAGCCCATTGTCATGGCTTGTTGCTGTTAGCCTCAGTTACACAACCCCTGAAAGCACCCCTCCCTTCTTTTCAGGGAGGTATGATTTGAAGATCTGTATCTTTTGGCCTCACAGCTATTATTTGTGGCTGTCAGTCAGAAAACAGAAACTGAAATGAAAACAACCAATGTTCTCCTCTGTAGCAGACCTGTCACTGTCACTTTTTCCTGACTTTATTCGACATAATCAAAATACATTTTGTTTTCCCTACTCATGTGTCCTACACAAGCATCCTCCACAGCCCTAGCACAGCTGCACGACTAACCAACACACTCTCCATCCCCTCCATAACCCTCATTCCATCCCCAGCAAATAAGAGCCTGTTACCTCCAGGAACTGCTCTGAGTTCAGCCCTCCTGAGCCGTACAGAGGCAAAGCTGCCCTCACACAGATCCTCCCTGCTGACCAGGGATTCTACTCTGCAACAGCAGTTAGACATGAAGCCAACTTGGACCCTGGGGAAGTCACTGCTTTGTCCTGCCCAGAGCTGCTAATGCACATGGACCGACTCCTCTTCTGCCTTGCAGCATTTCCATTTCCTTGCACGTCTGTCAGATTCTTTCCATGTTGCTTTTCCTTTGCTGTGCAGTGTAGCAAGATGCCAGCTTTCTATTTTTTTTTTCCTTGCACTGTGTGTGCTCTAGATCTAACATTATGCTTAGGATGCTATCAAGTAGCCAAATGTGACACGATTTCAAGGTTGGCCTCAAGGTGGTTAACTCTGAGAGTCAGCCTTTCAATCACCATCAGATACCGATAAAACAAAAATAGATGAGGGCTGACAGCAGGCTGGCTTATTATACTCTCTATTTCCAGCTGGTTTAGTTCAGGATGTTTTTATCAAGTGAGTCTCCAGCTCACCTCACTAGTATGCAAGGAAGGCAGGAGGGGAAATGGTTGTACAAAAATGGAATAGTTTGTGATTTATAGCTGAAGAAAAACTAAGACAATGAATTCCTAGATGTAATTGTGCCTTGAGCACCACCGTAAGACAAAGCAAATCCCAAAGATAAAACCAGTCTGGGGGAGGAGAGGGGACCCACAGCTGCAAAGTTATAATTTCAAGATGCAGCTTTTCTCCCCGTCCTTGCAAAAACATTATGTCAAAATTATCGTAAACCTGCAGCTGCCCAAATGGCACTCGTGTCCTCACACACTGCACAGAGTTCACTCTTGACTTCAAAGGAACAGAAAGATATTGAGAATTTTTACCCTTAGTTTGCCATGCTGATAGAGATCAGGGAGATTTGTAGACTTTGATCATCCCTTGTTTAATTAAAGTCAGGTGGAGCCCAGTTGAGTTGTGAGGGTTCAGCTTCAGCAGGGGACTCCATCGCCCAGCAGAGTTTCCTCCAAAGTGTCTTACCCTGACCCAGCTGATTTCAAACTGTCCTAATCAGATCCTGGTGAAGAACTTCCTTCTTATTTGTCATGGGGACTTCCTGTGATTATCACACAGGCATCTGAGTTCGCTATTCTAACCTCAAAATACATTTTTAAAAAAAGACTTTGACTGCTCAACAGTTCCACAGCCAGAGCCCCTCATATACAGGGATATATCGTGAATCAAGGTCTAATATAAGTTCCAATCTTTTACTGACACTGCTAATTTTTGCACCTGTAACAAATTAAAATGGTGATTATGAGTGGAGATGACCTAAGAATAAATGAGAGGATAAATGAGAAGTTTTAGCTTCTCATTAAATACCTGGGCTCAGCTTTCATAAATTCATCATTTCACCTGAACAGGTTCTAGACAATTCTAACACTGCCTGTTCTCCAACATGATGTCTCTGCATTTTATGTTGTCTTTCCTGCCTGTTTGTCCCACTTTCAGCAGAGATAAATGTCTGTGTCACAAGGCAGAACTGCTGTAGCCCCCAAAGCACAGCACCTGATTACAGAGCAATATTTACTGGGGAAGAAACAACAGCAACCCGCAGGTCCCATGCAAAGCCCTGAGCCCACAAAAAGCTCTGCAGATATTGGCTTCTTTGCTCTGGCTGCTTGTGCAAAGCCCCATTAATTCAGGGAGATCTCATCCAAAGTTCCTTCTGGGCACAAAAATACATCTACACCTCATATGCAGTCCCTCATTCTTTACTGGACGAGCACAGACCTACTGCTGTGGCTACCAAACCCCACCAAATGTCACGGCTGTGGCTGAAAGTCTGTTCCTATGATCCAGAGAGGTTCCCCTTCCCATTTGAGAACTGGGTGGTCCCAGCAGGATTAGGGCATCTTACAGGGGCGAGGGGGTGCTGAGGTGGGAAGAACACTTGCACTGCAGGAGTGACAAGCCAAACAACATCCAGGTGCCTCTGGACCTCACATCCTCCAGTTAATTATGAGGGAAAATGGGAGCACCTTACCACTGACTCTGTGCAGAGTCGCAGCTCCTGTTGAAGGCACCAAAATTACCTGTCTGGAGTTAGAGGGCCTGAAGATCACGCCACTAGTTAAGGGTATGTATAAATGCCATTCTAACTAGTGGGATTTTGACCTAAATTTAGTAATGATCTTACAACCAGCCCTTTCTTCCAGGGGCAGGATCTTAGAGCTTCCCAAAGTAGGTGCATCGGCGGGAGTTAAATGTCACCATCTACCTTTGGCTGATTAAACTCTGTTTTTTCTCCATCTGATACAATTGTAAGAGTGCACCGTGCTGATCAGGCACACATTTTGCACAAAATGTCATGCATGTTTATTATTAGATTAAGCTGCAGTAGGTTTAATTTTAGATCTTTTGATTCAAGTGGTGCAATGAAGATTAAATGTTAGGCATTATTAAAGATGCAGATGTGGACATATTGAATTATAAACCTCATTAAGTGCGACGTCCTAGACAGGCTTCTGAGATAAGCTACAAAGGACTTCCTTACTTCATACCAAAGTTATTAAAATATTAGAAGGTAAATCTAATCATGAAAATATTATGATAGAATGAAACTGATACTTTAAAAGTGTTATTACAAAAGACTGTATTTCTTTCATGTATAATTACTTCCTTCTCAGTTTAGATTGCTGGATTGATATTAAAATGCAAGTATTTTTCCTCTTTTGAACACACATAAAAAGTAAGTACAATGGAGCCAAATTTTGTCAGTGCTTTCCGTGCCTGAGCCTTGAAAAGTCCTCCTCCTCAATGTCAAGCTTTTAGTTCTCATCAAGATTAAAGTTATCCACTCACGATTACATCTGGTAGCAAAGCCATCCCCACTTGCATGGGTGAGTGGCCAAGACAGTTATCTCAGTAAATATATGATAAGATTTTGGAATGTCTGAGGTGGCTAAATTTAGAGAAGGGACCAGAACCGTGGAACAGGACAGAGACTCATTAAAGATAAAGGCACACAGGGTGGATTCTCACATTCCTTCACCAACTCCTTTAACATCAGTCAATTACTATAACTTCTGTTGTAGAAAAGTAGGGGACATACAATGAAATCAGAAAGGGCAAAAGAGGAAAGTTTCAAATTCATGCAACAACTTTTTTTTTTTTTTTTACCAACTACATTATGAGCTCGTGGGACACATTATTACAAGTTTTGGAGGTTCCCCGTCATTCCACTTCACAAGATTCCCTGTTGACCTGGAAAATAAAAATTTCACCATGTCACTGGTGAGGACAAGTGATCCATAAGATATAAAAGCAGTTCTGGACCAGACCATCAGCCAACCAGTGACTGACAGGTGGGAATTCCTGTAGGAATTCTGTAATTGCACAGTTTGGCCCTTCCCTCAAGAAGGTTTTTCTCTGGCTCTTAATATCAAGACCAAGACTTTGCTCTAACAAAGGAGAGAAATTGCAGCTCTTTGAACCCATGGGCAGGTACAAACCATCTCAGACTGCACCAGGATTTTCACAGATTTGTCAAAACTCATAGGAAATCCATATCCAAGTCCTGGAGAAGTTCTCACCAGTTCTGCTAATGTTCCCCCCATTTCAAGACAAGGCTGAGCTGTGATCAAACCACTGCCCAATTCTTAGATGGGTTGCTTCTCCCTCCAAATTTAGACACCAAATGTTTATCCTATCCTTAGATGGATTGCTTCTCCCTCCAAATTTAGACATCAAATGTTTATCCTATCCTGAACCACCTTTAGAAAAAGTCCATAAAATCCTTTAGTTCAAGATCCATGTTTTCTCAACAGTTTTCTTCTGTTTCCCCGTTAAACTGGGGCAACTCTTTGCAGTAGATAAAGGCCATTCTTATGCACTAAAAATACAGAGAGAGCAATTCTACTTCTCATTTGCTAAACGATTGCATTTGTAAAGTAACATAAGGATTTAAGAACATTTTCTATAGGTGTGCTATGTCAAATGAATGAAGTGACCACAATGGATTAGATCCATGCTAAGACAGCTGAATTTGCTTGTTTGCAAGATTGACTAGATCTGATAACCTGATTTGTCTCTCAGCATACAGAGCAGGTCTCTTTTCAGATAAAGCTGGGAAAGAAAGCACCAATTTATGTGATTGCACTATATTTCACATTAGATGTTCCTTTTGGGATTCTTGTAAAAGCTGGCATTTATTTATATCTGTCTGTCACTGACTGGAGGCACTTGATGTCAAAAATGGCAAGATAAAAAAGCTTGTTTTACAAATAAACCTGTATGGAGCAGAGCCACAGCAATGATTTTTGTAAAGTAGGCAATCACATTCCAGTGGGTTAGAGTTTGAATATTGCAACCATTACGAGAAACTGAAAATAAAACATGAAATACCTCACTGCCACTAGGAAGGGAACCGAGGAACAGCGAAAACAAGACTTGTAGCAGATTATCAAAATTTTTATTACGTTTTTCCAGTAGAGAGTTACCAATTCTCCTGCTTCCTTTTTTAGTTGCTTTTGTGTGTGACAGGCTAAACGTTTTTAGGAAGTTTCTCCTTTACTAAAACCAAATTGTATTGAGCACTATTTTTTGTATTGAGCAGAATAAAACAACAGCATTTAAAAGGAAATGTTAGATTACTTGTGAGGGTTTCTGAGAAACAGCTTGGTTGGATATTTTTATCTTCATTTCCTTGTCTTTTGCAATTTTAATTTGAGAAAATGCACATACTGTGAAAAGTTCAGTTAAATATTTCATTGTTAGTGTATGCTGCAGAAAGAAAAAAAAAACCATAATACTCAAAAGATCAGCTCTTCTGTATTTGTTTTGGTGGGTAATTTGTTAGTGTAAATGAAAAAAAAATAAAGATTCCGACTGAGAGCAGACACTCTGAAAGAAGGCGAAAAGTAACACAGCACCATAATGAATTCAGATGCTGCAGACAGAACTACTAAATAAAATACACAAATGGGGCAGTCAGGACTGTTGCCTTTTCTTCTGCTCTGTAAACACAGGTTCTGCAGAACTCAGATTGTTTCTGAAGCAGGAATAGCAGCTCCTATATCCTCGTTTTGAGTAAAACCAGGCATGACAACATGATCTCTTGCACAGCCTGTACACTTTAGCACATGGGCGACTGTAAGATGGCTCACCACGCTTTTAATTGCAGCTTTGATCATTGAATCTCTTTTGAATTACTGAAGACTCTATTTCCGCTTTCTAGTTACGAAAACCATCAGAAAAGGATTTGAGGTTTCAGGCTGGAAAGTTCAGCTTTGCTTTTTAAATCCCAGCCTCGTTCGGTGAGGATCCATAAACGGCTGCAAAAGACCAAGGCAAAAGCACAAAACAGATCACACCAGACCAATCTTCTTAGCCTTGAGCATCCTGTGCTGGCACCCACCTCTTTATCTTGTCTGCCATTTCCAGGCCAGAACTTCTGTTGCTTTGGTAACCCACTAAAAGCACTGATGCTTTCATTGTGGTTGGCCTGCTTCTGGCACTAATCACTGTTTCCACATTAAGGAGATGCTGTTTATGATTTTTCAGTGAGATGTTTCTGCTCAATACGCAAGGAAGGCACCACTAGATGGCTCAAGGGACTAGAAGGCTGCTCCTGCTTCCCAGAAATCCCTAGGCAGGGTGCTGGGTGCTGGCCCCAAGAAGGTTGGGCTTCCAAAGCCAGCTTCTTTTGGCCATGTAGAAGCCATTTGGGCAACAGCAGGCAGGACTCAGCTTTGCCCTGTTTGGAGCAGCCATCCAGCAGCAAGATCCCTGTGGCACCACACACTGACGCCCCTCCCCAAACAAAGCAGCCTCCATGCTGTCCTGCCCTAAAAGAAGCAAAAGGGCAGATTTTGGTTCGTAAAAGGGCCTGTCCTGTTCTGGCAGAGCCCCATTTCTGTGCGATGTGTCAGCAGCCAACAGAGGGAAAGGATGATCCGTCACTGGCACACTGGGTTCGCTCAGAAATGCTCCTTCTGGCTTTTTTCCCTTGCACAGCCACACGGCTCCCAAAGCAACTCGTCAGTGACTTTTAATTCAAGCCGATGATTAACGCAGTTGGTAGCCGTAATCACCAAATGTTTCCTCGCTGATGTAAATCCCTTCCCTGATGGAAACTCGGGACCTTGCCACAGCCCAGCTTGCGAGGACGTTTCCTCTGTGCAAAGAAGGAATTAGGCATTAGCGTAGTGGACTTTTAAATCTCTCTGGTCACTGGCCCCAGAGAGGTGCATCCAACTGGATGCCTCTAGTAGTTAATCTGTTCCGCAAATGGAGAGGGAATTTTTCTCTTCAGAAAGCTTTTTAGTGGGACCATTTCTCCCCTAGCCAACATCAGTTTGACTTCTACAGAGTCACTTTAGATTTGCAGTGATAAAAAGGAGGTAGAACTCATCTCCTTATTATACAGCTGAGCGGGTCTGCTCAGGGAACTGCAAAGAAAGAGCAGGGGAAATATAAGAGGAAATTACAAATAATGTTGATAAAAGCAGCAAAGAATCACAGTTCTTATCCAAGTGTGCGACAAAAAGTTCTCCCAAAACAATTCCACTATTGTATGGTCTTTTCCTACAACAGCACTTATTTCATCTACTCCCACTCTTTGGCAACCCTCAGGTGGCCAGTCTTGCTCAAGTCATTTTCTTAGGGGGTGGGTAGGAATTGCAACATTTTTAATATTTCCATTTAAATATTTTAATATTAAAGGTTCACACACGTAGTAAATACAGATTGATAAGCTGCAGAAACCTGGTCAGCTTCAACTGAAATGCAGCAGTACTGTAGCAAATTTATCCGGGATGTTTAGAAATGAAAAATGGGTCAGTCCACTTATTAAAAGAAACCTTCTAGCTGCCAAGAGAGCTTTTGGGCAGCCAAGGATTCATTGGTAGGAATCTCCACAAACCTTGCTTTTGTCAGACTTCTTAAAACAGGGCAACATAATCAGGTGAAATTAAAATGGCCCCGTGTTAGTCAGCAAAACGAGGGCCCAGCCTTCAATTAGTGCCACCACTGCCCGGCCATGTGAAAGAGAATATAATGGGTCTTGGCTGATCTCCTGCTAAGTTTTCCAGAACTCACTATGCTTTTCTGACTTTACACACAGTATCATGTTTAGCAGGACTAATGAGCCTGCATTCCTCTAATGGGCCCACTCCAGCATGTGAAGGTTTGTTTTGTTCTCTTGTTGATGATCTCCCTTCCTCAAGAAATCAGTGTTTGAAAAACACACAGAATAAGGTCTTTGCAACACTTGCATTCCAAGGCCTCTGCTTTACCTTCACTTTTAGAGCACACGAATCATTTTTGACCAGCAGTTTCAGAGAAAATCCACAGAAAACATCTTTCTGCAGGACTGCAAACATTTCTGCTCTTGCAGCAAGGGCCTTGAGCACCTCAAATAGTTACTCTTAACTGGGGCAACTGATGGAAGGAAACAGAAGAGAAATAAAAGCAAAAGATCAGCAGAATTCATACAAGAAATTCACGCTCTGGTTTCTAAACAGGGTATGAGCAAAAACCATCCTTCTCCAGTGAGGCATTTCAGCATCACCTCTGAGAGGTCTGCTGGAGAAAACTACAGGCTGTTTGGTCCCACCTTGACCCCTGGGAAGGTGATGACTTCTGGCATTTTTTGTTCCATTTCCAAACACCTGAGGGAAAAGAATGTGACTGGGAGGAGTTGGTATGCGTTTCTAGGGGAGCAGTGCTGACACTCCTCCTCAGAGACCCGGGGGCCTGTTTTAAGTGTCTGAGAGCCCTTGGCAGCATGAAGAATTTGGTAGAGTCAAGTAATCAAAAGCAAGGGGAGATGAGCTTCACTTCTGAACATCACAAGAATCAACAGAGATAATGACTGTACTGTTTTCTTCAGACATTAGTATTAATAAAATTCACTCTGAAAAGGCCGAGACATTAAGTGCTAAGCAGATGATGAGCTCCAATTGCAGCAATTACTTACTGACTATGTAATGTGCCCTGCTTTTTGCTAATGTCATCCTTGTCCTCTTCTCCTTCTCCTTTTTCCTTTCTCCAGACATTACCCAAGTCTTTTTAAGCAATGGACTGTGGAGTGAGACTTCATGCATCCGGTGTTTGGTTTGCTGATTACAGTCGCTCAAATTCCATTCTTACAGAGATTTGAATTTTTTTTGCCCCCCTTGTTGATTTCATGGGGGTATGTGTAGGGTCTCGGGCCTCAATCCAGCTATCCATTTTCATAAAGCCTGTAGAGACACAATATTTATGGGCACTTTTTGTGCCTTTTGAAGGCATAAAAATGATCCAACAGGTTCTGATACGTAAACCTCCACAAGGTCATGCCAGTTTGTAGAATGTAAAAATAAAGTAGGAAAGGAAAAATTTAGGTAAGAAAGGCAAAAGCCCAGGCACACTCTAGATCTAATAGATCATGTGGTCTGAACAGATTTCTAATGCTGATTTCAGTGTTGAACCTCGCTGCCCTGGTGGGGTGTTCCCATTAATGGTAGTGTGGAAGTTTGCTGAGCCGTGAGGAGTTTCCAGTGCAGAAAGTTTCCTGCTAACTTCACTGAGTTTGAGAAATTAGCAGAATATAGGTTTCATTAAGACTTGCTTTTTTATGCAGATGACAAAGAGAAATTGCAGCCAGTGGTGTCTTTGCTGAAAAGACTCCATTAGACTGCCATTAGTTGCTAATAATACATCATAATTGTTTTTATAGGGTTAAGATTGTCTCTTTCCTCATCCACCTGCCTTGCAGAGATAACCTCCAAGAATACCCTGAAGGACTGTCAGGCTCCAACTCAAAAGCTTTTCCTTAGCTAAATTTTCTAAACAATTCATTACCTATAAAACATTGGTGAGAATACAGAGATATGGCCCTTTGTCTTTCCAATTTACAGTCTCATGTAACTCCACTCAATGCCTAGTCAGACTCTGGAATAATTTGATTTTTCTTCCAATATTATTATGCAAAGATATTCTGTATATTAATGAGATATCCATTCATTCTTCAGAACACATTTGCTATTAACTACACAAACACTTGACTGTAGTTAAAGAATTGTTAATCAGAGGTGTCACATATCTTATTTGAAATATCCATTTTATTTGTTGTGTGTGACATGGCTTTCAAAAGTTTGAGCCTTAGTAGTGCATATTTCTACTTGAAAATGAAGAATAAGCTCTCTGCTAAGACACATATTTGTGAGTGTGCACGTGTGGTTGGAAATACTAAAAGCTGATTCTTCATTTTCTTCTTAAATGCTTTGCCTTGCAGTGAAGCTTATCAGTGAATCTGTCAGGTCTAGTGGCAGCATCTGCTGCCTGACCTTTATGCAGGTGTGTTAGATTACTTTAATTGTAGAGCTGAGCACCACTGCTGGACAAATATGAACAGCAGAGCAGCTGACTTGACTGAGTCTCACCAAGAGCCTTGTTCTATTTTTCTGCTTAAAATCCTGCTTCTGTAGGCTGAGTCCTGCTATGCACTGGACTTCTTTAAGCCTGGAATTAGCTCCAACATCATGAGGAGAGAGGCAGGCAAATGGTCTATCCCTGGGAATAGGCATTGGTGACTTGACCAGGAAACACTGATGAGGTTCTGCAGCTTAGATCTGAGCATGAGACACATCAAAATCCACGAACCTTCCAGCAGAGAGAGTCTGGCACAACAGACCCATGGCCACTTGGAGAGCAGGGCTGGCTCAGATCACAATAACCAGCAAAGCTGCTTGCATGGTCAAGGTCAATGACTTTTTCTGCTACTATGGAATGATGTCTTCACACAGCATGAAATGCTAAATACTCATTTTCTCAAACTGAATTAACGTAATTTAACTGAGGGCTGTGTATCTGCATTCTGGACTTTGCTTCATTTCAGGGGCTTTAACTGGTGACATGACCTCACCAGCACATTTGAATCCCCACTGCAGAGACCCTCTGAACAGAAGCCAAGTTTAATTACAATATGGACATTTCCACAAGGAGAGTGAATCAGACTTCCTTGTATGGAACAAGAAGATGCTGCAGTGCTCTCCAGAGAACGCCACATATGTAACCAACAGTAACAAAACCCAAATGGCAATATTTTCTGGGAAATGTCTCCCAGAGAAAAAAGGTGAGATGGGAGGGGGTTTTCATATTCTGTTTGAATAATGCTAAATTTGCAGAGATGGAATTTAGGGAGACAAAAACTATTAATGCATTAGCATTCAAGTTTCAGGGGAAAACAAGAAGGAAAAACAATCTCCATTTGTGGAAACATCAAAACCCAACTGGACGTGGGCAGCCTGCTCTAGCTCACCCTGCTTGAGCAGGGAGGATGGAATAGATCTTCTCCAGAGGTCCCTTCCAACCGAAATGATTTTGTGATTCTGTGACACTAAAAGAATCAGAATAATTTTTTTCTTCAGGTTTTCAAAAGGTTTGGGTATTTCTGCCTTAAGCAGGAGGGGAGACTTCTCTTCCAAACTCAGTGGTTCTAGTTTAGAAGTGTTAAAATACTTTTAGAAGTTTTAAACTGTTTTGAGTTGGCATTTCAGAATGACACCAATGAAGTATAATTTTTTTAATCTGGGCTGACAGAAAGAGGAATAAAGTGACTTAATAAGAGACTTCCAAAAGAAAAAAGATCATAGAATCATTAAGGTTGGAAATGACCTCTAAAATCATCGAGTCCAGCTGTTTACCCAGAACCACCACATTCACCACTAAACCATAGCCTCAAGTGCCACATCCACATATTTTTTGACCACTTGCTGGGATGGTGATTCCACCACTTCTCTGGATAGCCTGTTCCAATGATCTTTCGAGTCAAAAAGAAAAAGTTTTGTTTGTTTTGCCAAGGTAAGTTGATTTTTACTATTATTTTTAGGTTCAGCCCTAGAAACAAGATTAAAAAAATTTCCATCTCAGCTTTTAAATACAGTTACGTTAAGGTTCCTGATGTCTAGTATAAGTTGTGTGCCAAAAAAAACTAAGCAAGTGAAACCAAACCACAGGAACATTGTTCTGGGGTTTGGGTGCTTTCAAAGCTCAGAGATGCCCCAAAAGTAATTTATTCCAAGCAAAATGAGACATAAGCAGCCTTAATTTAACATTTCAAGTTGTGAAAGATGAAGTGTCAAATTTCCATCTCATATTTTCCGCTTAGATTTGTCCAAACAAATCAGCATATTTCAGGAACATTTCCACTTTTCTTTCATCTACCTGGTTATTCCAGAAGGCTTAACATGTACTATTTCCTTTTCTTATCCAACCACTTGAATAACATCTGCCCTCTTCGTCAGCTTCCTAAAATAACCACCTTTGGCATGTTAGAAAGGATTTTTCATTCTCTGGTGCAAAACAGCAGTCGAGTAACGAACTGAGGGCTCAGCCCAGCAAATATTTAATTTGGCAAGTGCTAAGTTTTAACTTGTGATATCTCATCTTTGCATTCAAATGTCCAAAACAGGTGATACATGAGTAATGCAAAAAGCTAGAAGCAAACACCACAGCATTTAGAAAATAGCTGCAGGTTTTTTTGCTATGGAAATTATTTCTGCTTAAAACATCAACCCAGAGTAATTGTATATTTTGTTTAGAGTGACAGCTGAATTTTTCATGTATTTTCTGCCTTTTGATGGCAGATAAGTGGGAAGGAAAATGCACTCTCTGAAGGCTTTTATCAGAGAAAATCACAGTCAGAAAATTGCACCATGTAGCACAGCAATATTTCCATACTTTGCTGCACTTACAGACAGAAAACTGTTATTAAGGCTAACAGGGTGTCATATAAAAAGAGATGTTTCTTTTCACAGATCCTTTATTTGGCCAGAATTTTTCCCCCTGCAGTTGCAGGGGTTGGGAGGCCATTGCAGCAGAATTTAAAGCCTTAGACTTTCCGGTGCAGTGCAGCTAACGTTTTAACAAGGGCATCCGGCAAAATTCCTTCTGGCTCCGTGGACTGGGACAAAACCCAGGATGGGACAGACCCACCCTGGGGAATCTATTCAGCTGTATTCCCAAGGGCCAGTATCCTGGACCAAGGAGGGAGCAGAAATCCCTCTCTAAAGCCTTGCCTTGCTGAGCAGAGCTCCGTTGTTCCCCGAAGATAAGGATCGCTCCTCCGGTGCCCTTCACGCCCGGTTTGTCGGGCAGACATTTCAGAGAGCATCAGTAAAGGCAGCTGAGCAACTACCCACTGAAAGGAGCTTCAGGAGAGCTGTTTGTTTTGGAGTTCTCTGGAGGACTTCAGTCTGCTTGAAAGGGAGAGAGCTTGTGAGGGACCAGACTGGAGAAAAACGGGGTGGGCTCCAGCAAAGGAGCCCTGAGGTCTACTCCTGCTGCTGCACTGACTCACATTTACTGAATCTACCAATGCCCTAATTGCCTTCTGCTAAGCATGAGCTCTGACTCATGGTAAGAGCTGCTATTTCTACTGTTAAGGATGAAATTCCCAGTGGACAAACCACTGCAGATTCACAAGAATCATCACAGCAACTGTAAAACCATTTCATCTCCCCATGACTCAACCGCACTGCTAATATTTCAATTATTTGCAAGTTTTGTAAACAAAGCTATTCTGGGATGCTTTGGAAGCTCCAATCTCCTTCTCCAAAGGCCAGCAGTTAGTCATGGCTTCATTCATTAGAAGCCCCTTCATCTCAGGAAGCAACTCACCTCACCATTGCTCTCAGCCGTGCTGCAACTACTCCTCTGCATTCCCTTCACATGCAGGAGCACAGCATCTCCCAGATCCAGTCCCCAGTGCCCTTCTGTTTGCTCTCTCCATGGATTATTGCAAGAATAAAAACAGCAGCTGCCTGAAACATTTCTTCCTAGCAGAGGGGTGAAAAATATCCAAGCCTTCTCTGCCATCTTAGCTTGGCAAGTGACAAGAAGCTCTGCACCCATTTTGTATCTTTAAAGCAACTTGAAATTAAAAAAAAAACCCAAACTCTCAAACACTGCTTCTAATCCCAGAACAGTATTAGCACAAACATAGGTGCACTTTCATCCCACTGTCACGGAAAAAATTAAGTGAAAAAATGAAGAAAAAGTTCTTTCTTTTCCCTGACCATCCCAAACAGCTTGAAGATGAAAGCTGTACCTGCTATTCCAGCAGGCCCCCAAGGTAACACTGCAAATAATTCCCAATCCAAACCTTTCACTTTGCTAGCACAGAGCAAGCTCCCAGGCTCCCCACAAGAGCAGGGAGGTTGCCTGGCTTGTACTAGGGACAGTTTGTTTTCATTAGGAAGAACCTCCCTGTGGGATGTTGTACAGATTGACCCCAAGCCCTGAAGAAGGCAATCTGGACCTGCCATTAATCGAGTCACCCAACTCATTATATGCAAGTAAAACTTCCCGAGTGTTGTTTGGGCGCCCCGTCACAAGATCCTGTGAATGTCTGTGCTTCTGATGAAACCTCCTCGTGATGGAGTAACTGTTTCTGTTCTCCACACAGATGACTGTTTGCTTTTGTGTTTCATATTACGGATTTCCTCTTTTAATTACCTGAACCCCACTCAGCGTTCAGAAATATCAAGCACAGCACTATGAAGCTACATTTTTTTTTCTTGTCCTGACAATACTCAACTCTTCTTCCACTGCTTCAGCAAGGAGTTGTTTCTGTCTTTATTTGGGATATTTCAGCATTCCACTAGGAATGGATAGAAATGCTGCAGGTTTTATTTTCTTCTTAGTAATTGATCAGATGGAATGGAGACAGCTCTCTAAAAATAAAACCAGAAAACAATATTCTCATAAAATCTGTTGGTTCTTCCTCAAATTAAGCTTAATTTTAATTTATTTTTAATATAATAGAGAAAGAGAGAATGGGTCTAAATGGACAAAACTGTCAGAGATTTCACTGTGCAAAATAGTAGCCAAAATCTCACCTTCTTGACACACAAACCTCTTATGAAGTCCTGACTGTTCTCCTTTATGCTCCTCTTCTTCCTTTTAGAAATTTCATTGTTTCTAGTTCTTTCACAAATGAGGTAAATACAAGTATAGAGTAGGACCTTAACAAGAAGGAGGAAAATGAGGCAGGAATAGATACTGAAAGTGGTCAAAGCCCATCTCTGGGGCCCATCCACACTGCCACTGAGATACTGGGAGAGCCCACAGGCTGACATGAATGCATGTACTTTTCCTACATTTTACAGGTTTTTTAGTTGCTGTTGCTTTACAAGAATAGATCCAGTAGGGTTATATGTCCAGTGTATTTGATTCTGGACTTTAGCAGATAACAGACCTGTTTATTTTTTCCAAAAAAAAAAAAAAAAAGACCTATTCCCTGCATTTTTGCTTGGAGGATATCACTTTTTCAAGTGATAACTACAGAAATATAGAGTGTAGGAGTGTGAGTAAGTGTTATTACAAAGGCTTTCAAAAGAGAAATATTGAAAAGACCTTGCAAATCGCAGAGTTAATTTCCCTGAGAATTAAAGACCAAGAGGCCTTTATGATGTTTCAATATAATTTTAACCCAGCATTATGTGAAATGAAAATCATGTAAATGGGATTAAAAAAATAAAACAAAACACACTTTCCATCGTGTCATTTGATACCTGATCACAGACCTTCGACTACTGCTACCAGAAGTACCATTTCTCCGTGTCTATGGTTTTTTACATAGTTCCAAAGGAAAATTTAAAAGATTACCTGCAGAGCAGGATACCAGCATTGCTATGTCCAAGCCCAACTCTGTGTACCTGTGTGTGAAGGGAGGGAAACAAATTAGAGGCATTTATCACCTTGGTTTTCTGACTCCAAGAAGGTGAAGTGGAGGGTCTTCTACATGAGCAAAACATTCTTGCACAAAACTCACTCTCACAGTGTAAATAACTTCAATATTAACAATTCATTTCATTCAAACTGAGAAGTGGTTGAAATAAAGGCTCTATCATTTCCCATGACTATCGTACTTCACAAACACCAGGAGACACTGAGATCACTGAGATGGAACTTTTTTCATTTCACAGGAGAAAATGCTACTCTGGAAGCAATCAGTGGTCAGCAGAACATAATAGCAGCTGACATTTCAGGTCAATATGAAAGCAGTTTGGAGCCAGCCAATTTGGAAGTGCTCCAGTTTGTCACTTCATTGCTAACGAAGACAATGTTGCAACATGTTTTGTTTAATATAAAAACCAGGATAGAATCATGGGAGAATTATTTTCCTCTCGGCTTCACCCCCCTCCTCCAATCTTCTTTCCAAATGCAATTGTTCTATTTTTAAAAAGCTCATTTGTTCTTATTGTTCTTGCATCAAGCTGGCAGCTCACCCATCTGTCTCCCACTGTGCTTAAAAAGATGTCATGATCCTGCAGTCCCAAACACAGTCCTGATGTTTCCACTGAACTAAAACACATCTGCAGTGACAGCTTTCACTTAGGAGTGAAGCTATTCTTGAAACAATTACTACCTCACCAGTCAGATTTCAGATGGATTTACCAAAAAGAAAAACAAATCAAAAAACTCCAGACCAGTGCTACCTCATCCAAGGTACCAGGATGCTCATTGGTTAAGACACTGATAAAAACATTGATGAAGACATTGAACAAGATTTGTTTAAAGAATTCCCAGCTTCATCATGGATGTTGTTTGAGAGCGATACCACACAAAGGTTGTTGGGAAAATGAGTCTGCCTTTAGGGCTGCCCTTCACCCAAAATCCCACAGCAATGTCTTGAAAAAACCCCCAGCCCAAGGAGATCCCATGGGATCCCTCAGATCTGTGATGGTAATATCAGGTGAAACATGCCTGGAAAATTACTACTTGTTCCATGTCAGATGGGAAAGAGACAGGTAACTGAACCAACGTGTTAAAGTAACCATTTTCAGGGTTTTAAACAGAATTCTTGCAAGTGACTGAAGTGACTGATCCGCTATTTGCAGCTTCCATTGCAGGGAAAAACAGTCCCATGGCCAAAATCAAACCACATGTGCCTTCCTTGCCTAACAGCAGTGAAATCTAATGGAGAGAGTCAGAAGTGTAACACATCATCAGTCCAGGTCCCCTCATACTCCCTGCTGCCTCAGGTTTTGGCTGTCTTGTTGAAGGCAGCAAGGCCTTCAAAGCTGGGGGTTGGCTCTGCTGAAACGCAGTCTCCTCCAGACAAACTCCTCCAGCTCTGTTTTTAGATGAGACCTCAAGTGCAAAGCAGTACAAACACTGAGAAGCTTTCAGACCTGGCACAACCTCCATCCCAGTTTCTGACCCTAAATACATGCACCCTGGTTCTATCAGTGGATTGCATCACCATAGTTTGGGATTCAGCTAAGAGGACCCAAGGCTCTTTGGCCTGGTGGAAAATAGAGATTGAGGCACTTTTCTCTCTCTTAAACTTCTTCCCTGTGAATCAAGTCAGAGGCAGAGTAGACACACACTTGCCCTCAGTGTGCTTCATGGAATAAACAGGTTTGACAGCTGAAAACTTTTGGCAAGAATTGCAAACAAACTTGCATGTTTTTTAAAGAGGCTTAAAGCAGACAAACAGCCAGGCTACTCTCCTCAGAGAAGAAAATCCTGAGGAGACTTTTTTTTTCTTATTGAATTAATGAATATTCTGTCACTTTAGCAGGCCAAACATAATTGTTCAAACTGCTATGCTGAGACTAATTGCCCTGTCATTTACAATTAGAGGCGTTAATATGGTCATTAAGATGTTACAAATGGCTCCTGAACACCCTCCCAGGTCACCACATGTATAGAGCACCCTGGCAGAGTGGCAGAAGGAGTTAGAGGTTGGGTTGGGTCTCAGTGCCCTGAGAAACCTGACAAGGCAAGATCATGCCACAGTCTTCCTTCCTGCAAAGCTCTTGCTGGGTGGCCAGCAGGGAAAAACAGCCCAGTTCCGAGAGGACTGGCACCTCTGCCACACCTGCCAGCCCACTGACTCCCTCACTTCCAGATGCTGCAACTCCACCAGCCCTTCCCTCCAGGAAGCCACGCAAGGCATGTGGTGCCACAGCCTCCTGGCAGCAATTAGTCATCAGAATTAGACTGAGAGTTCACTTATAATATTTTCAAATTGAAAGACCATCTCATAATTAATTTCTTCTGTCCGCAGAGCAGCTGACACACAAGAGAGGGGGCAGTGAAGCTTTTAATCCACATTCCACGGCTCGAGAGTGCAAGTGCACCCACTCACACAGGAAACTTCTCTCTGTCAGCTGAGCTGTTAGAACTTGGTGGGTGTCAGCTTGTGGACTTGTGTGCCATATTAGCTGGAAGAGGCTGCGTCTGCATAGAAGACTCCAGTCTCCAGCTACGTTCTGCTTCGAGATGATCTGGAGCCATTCTGCTTCAAGAAGTCAACTTTTAAAGAGGCAAGAACAAAAAACATCCCTCTCTAAAAATAAACCGACTCCTGTGAAAAGGCTTGGCATTCTCCTGTCAGGTTTCTGTGACTGGGAGAGAGAGAATAGGCTGGTGTTGGCTTCCAGCCACAAGGAAGTTCATATCTAATACAATCAAGCCACATTAGAAGAAACTGAGCAGATAAGAAGCCAAATGCAACTCAAACCACAAAGCCTCCATTGAAAATGTGTTTTGACTTCAGAAGGGGGACAGGAAAAAAGAAGAGAGGATTAGAGACTCAGGGCCCAGCGCTCCTCTCAATTGCCCCAGATTTACGCCCATTATACTACAGAAGAGTTGGTCCAAATTCCACTTTGTTGTGAGAAAGGCAAGTGCTTAACTTACATCAGCTGCAAAAACATTTCCGATTTCTTATCTCCTTCCTAATTGCCATTCAGGGGACAGTGTGATGTGTGTCACGTCCAGCCTTTACCCATTTATTCTGAAGGTTAAAAATGTCACAACGGGTGTGGAGTAACCAGCATTTCAAAAAGAAGTTTGTAGATACAGGAGTCTGGTATTGCAAGTCCAATGAGAAAATAATGCTCTCTTTGTACTTGTTTTCTCTTGACAGACAGCTTAAATTAGGTTGCTGAATAACTTGCTACATGGTACAACAGTAAACCTGTCACAAAAGCATGTTAATCAAAGCACAACTGATACTTGACATCCCCTGGTGAAAGGCATTTTTACAGTGTTTCATTAAAATTGAAAGGAGGATTAAGAGGCCTATTTCTTGATTAATGTCTCTGTCTGACTGGGAGATGTAATCCTATCCATAACCTCAAATTACTGGAAACAAAATTAAATTTCTGCCAGCAGATCATTCCAAGCACATATGACACAGGGCACAAAAGTGTTCATTTCTTTACACTTTTTATCCAACCCAGAGGCCCTTTGGGTTGCAAACACCACAGTGGGAGCTCCAGTGACACTCCAGACTACAGGAAGAGAAGAGGCAGCCAGTCTGGAAGAAACACAACAGCAGGATTTCTGTCAGGACACATCCTGGCTCTCCTTGCTGCCAGGTGACAGGGATCCTCCTGGGAACACCACTCTCCCTGGTGACCCACAGCGTGACGAGAAGTGGACTCTTCCTGCCCAGCACCACGCCCTGATTTTGTGACTGAGCCAAGGCCAGGAATTCGGTGTCAGGGGTGCACGTTCCCAGCTGGTGCAGGGACAGAGCTGTGCCGGGTAGTCCCAACTCCCCAGCCCACAGGGCAGCCGGCTCCCTGCCAGCCACCACAGCCTCTGGGACATTTGCTTTCAAAACCCTTGTATCAACAGTCCTGGGAGCTTCTGTGTGCCCAGGAGAAGGAACAAAAGATGACACAACCCACACTGATTTCAGCCTGCCCCACACCAGACAGGGCAAAGGCAGCACCAGGTCAGAAACTCAGCTGCAAACCCAGCCGCGGCCACCTGCCAAAATCCCCATTTCACAGCATGCTCTGCTCACACTCCGTGGCAAAATCCTGCATGGCTAAATCCCAAGAAGCCTAAAACAGCTGCATATTCCATTCAAACAAAACAAACCTGTGCCTCAGTCGTCCACCACAGCAGCACATGGCTGCGTCTCCCTCAGACAGACTCACTGTTTCTTCCAAGAGCAAACTCCAGCTGGGTTTTTGTAGCAGACCTGGAAGCCATAATCTGGCTTCTCAAAGGCAGATTAGATAAAATCACTTGCAGCTCTGCTGTTTCAGCCACTTCTCCCTTGAAATATTCCCTGCCTGACTCAGCCTGATGGTTTACCTTCAGAGGACAATAGTTGAACTAGAACCCTAAATTCCGGAATGCACGAGAGTCGGACTCTCAACAGATGCTCCTCATATCTCTGGGTTTCAGTAGTCCTCTCGCTCCCAAGGCCATTAACACTTAGTGCCAGGAACAATTTATTCCAATAGATAAAGGCTAGAATTTTTCCAAGCACAACCTACATGCACTGAGATGTTAACAAGTCACCTAAGGCTACACGTCATGTTTCAACTTTGATCTCCTCTTTGGTTGGTCTGGCTATCGCTTCCCACACCTTCCCTCTCTGCTGTGTTGCAGGGGGAAGCCCTGGGATCTCAGTCTCCTTGGAGGCACTGCCACAGTCCCCACTACTCACCATCTCTGCCCACCCAGTGGCACTGAGATCATATTGGAGTCCTGCTTAGTCGTGAATACCTGGAAAATTTGCTTAAGCAAAACAAACCAAAAAAACCCCCGAGAGACCCATTTAACACTAAGCTCTGGAAGACGGCAGAGTATTAAACCCTTTTTTAAAAACAACATTCAAATATGTTCGTGTATCTGACTTGCACCCTGAACAAGCAGTCTTACTTTGGATTTCTGCGAAGAGGATGAGTTTGTAACCCATCCACCCCCTCCTTAGGTTTTTCATTCCCCACTGACTCCTTGGCATCTCTGTTCTAAACACCTCCATTCTCACCCCTGTTTACAGGATCAGGTTAAAGCAGTCTGTGAAAAAAAGAGCAGAGCCCAAGAAATGGATGGGGCTGTGTTATCCTCAGAGTGTTTTAAGGGCAGTAAATATCAGGACTCTGCTCTCCCTCCCATACGCAGCTCAATGTACTCAACAGGAGAGCACATCTGAGAGATGAGCTTTGAGATACAGCCTTTTATAGTATCTGCAGTAATTTAATAAGCTGCAAGCTGCTCCCAGAGCACGTTCATGGGAGAGAGGGGTTGTTGTTGTTTTAGCCTTTGCAGCTTTGCTAAGCTTTGAACTGAGGGTATTGGGTTGAACAGCAGTAAGTGCACTGAGAGTTGCCTAATATTTTCCGTTACACCATTTATATCGTATAATCTTACACCTGACATTTCTTATTCTTATGCTCTATCCAGTGCTTGAAAAAAAAACAGAGATGGGTCTTTTGTTGCTATTTATAACATGCCAATAGATCTTAGTGAGTTTCACCAAAGGGCAGGTTAAAGAGTAATTAAAAATCTAGTCAGATTATTTAAAAAAAGAAAAAAAAAAAAAAGGAAGGATGTATCGGGCATTCAAAACCTTCAGGGTGAAGTCCTCTGGAGCAGTATTGAAATAGACGTTTTTGTTTTTGTTGTTAAACTCACTTTGAAAACTCAGTTTATTCTCATTAAATAACTTCTTTATTTGCAATCTAACTTGTAAGAAAATATTTACACCACATACACTGGCTTATTTAGCTATTAAGTGAGCCATATGGCATCAAGACTGGCAATTTAAGTGGAAACAGACAACAAATAAATGGTGCAGAAAGCTAAACCTTAGAGAGCCACAAAGGCTGGTTCCAAGATGAGCTTGAATAGAGACAAAAAGAACCATTTCCCAAAGCCTAGAGGAGTCTTACACAGAGGTCACTGGGGAAGCCACGGGATGCTCTATTACAGGTGTGTCAGTGTGCAGAGCAGACCCCAAACCTCTGGTCCCTGCTGCATCCATCAGCTCAGTGACCTCTGCACAAGCCGTGCTGGACCATCAGCCCCCTCCAGCCCAGCCCTGCATCGATTCCATCAGCTCTGGAAACGGGAGGAGCCCCAAGGGAGGCCCAGCAGGCTGAACTTCATCAAACAGAAGGACCCAGCACTCCCAGGTTCTGGCCGTGCCCATGGCAGACGGACAAAGCAGGCTGAGCCTGGTGCAGCCATTTGCAGGAATCTGGCAAAGCTGAGCACAAATCAGTGTCCTGAGGATGCAAAACCTGCCTGGCTGCTCGCTCCCTTGGGCTTCTCAGATTTCTGATGCTGGTGAGGGGGGAGGGAAGAATGTAAAACAAGATTTCTCTGGCTGCCCTAATCTATGTTATGCCCCTTTTAAGCTTTCTCCTCACATTTCTAAGTACAGACATGGCTCTCACTGCATGATGTGGGGATAGATACCAACCAAGCACATGGTTATCCTGCTTATTTGCTCTCCGTAGGAAACAACAGCAGGGTCAGTGGGGAAATGGGAGCTGCCAGGGGAAGGAATGGGCAGATTTAAATTTTCTGCATTTCAGCAGGGCTAGGAACGGTTAAATGGGGCACCCCACTTTTATGGGTTATCCCATTACTGAAGTTGCAAGCAGTGTTGGAGCATAAAGGCTTTGGGCACAAAAATCTCTGTGGTTAACTTCAGAAAACAAATGTGTTATAAAAGGCTTGAGCCTTAACATGGAGTCTGAGTGGAGGGGAACACTGGAGTGATGGGAATTTTAAAAGGCCCAAGGTATAAGCATTTACACAGCAACCTGATTTGGAAACCAAGAAATAGGAAGATAAGTTTAGTTTATTACAAGGTTCATTTCTTTTCTGATTTCTATAGCGGAGTGTTTTTATCATGTGAAACGATAGTCAGTGCCAGAGCTAGTTAAATATAACAAGTGGGGGAGAGATGGGAAATAATTCTGAAACCTTTCTAAAATGAAAGCTTTCTTCTAACTCGGGAGGCATAAATAAAATCAAGTATTTGCCCTCAGGGAAGAACTTAACACAACTCCAATTCAGCTAAAGGAATCTCTCACCAAGGCATGTCTTTGCCCTCACAGACTGTTACCGTGCCTTCTCCTCACTCTCTTCTCTTTGGAAGTCAGAGCCACTCTGCATTTAATAGCTGTGCGCTACCAAAAGTCACCCTGAAGGAGCTGACAGAGCCAATAAAACCTGGACAAGGCTGATTTCTAACAACTGCAGTCCCCCGGAGCAGGACTTCAGCCTGCAAGGCTTATCAGGCAGCTGCACACCCCATCGACCCTCACGCCTCCGTCCAAGGTTCTCACAGCACCACGACGAGCCTGCTCCTCACAGGACAGTGCAAAATTTGCAGGGCTTTTTGCTGCTGCAGGAATATCCCCCCCCCCTTCCACAAGAAGCTGTTCCAGGTTGGAGGGCTCATTTCAGAAGGGATTCCCAGCAAGCCAGTTTATCACACTGAGAACCATTTGCAACCCAAGATCATTCTCCCCATCCATCTGAAAACCACACAGAAGCCAAACAAAATCACATGTGAAGATCACAGTTTCCCCCCTTCTTCTTTCACCACAGTGAAAGTCTTCTTTCTTTCCCTCAAAAGCAAAACAAACCCTGGAACCAAAAGAAATTCAGAACCTTTTCTGAAGTGGGGAAGGAGAGTGCAATGAGTTGAATGATATCAGGATGGCTAAAGACTTTCTATAATAAGTCTTAGATTAGCCACAACTCCAAGTGCAACAGGCCAAAACTCTTTTTAATTCCACCCGTATAAAACCAAAGTCACTTTCCAGTGAACTCAATAGAGCTGCTCTAAATTTACCATGGTATAATTCAAAGTAGTGTAGAAAAGGGATGTATAAACAAGGGCCTATTCAGGCCAGCTTGTGACAAATGGTGACATTTTCTTCTTGGAATAAAACCTGTCAAAATCATGTAATTAAGCAGAGAATGCCTTTGCTGCACAAAATTTATTTTCAAACACCAAAAACATCCTATATAAAGTAAATCTGTGCTCTTGTTTTTCAAAAGTCTCATTTCCAGCATGACTTACACTCCCCCTTGGAAGGCTTTCTGAGCTAGGCTGCCTTAATCTCGAAACAACTGAAATAACCCAAAAGTGTGTGCAGCAGTAAGGGGCTGCCAAGGCAATACTGCAGCCTTGTTTGCAACCCGGCTCTGTCTGAATTCCTGTTTCGCCTGTGTGTTTACAAAAGGTAAGTACTCTTCCAAAGGTTTCACACCTCAGAGCGATTTAAACCAACCCTTGAATAGATGCACCTATTCACAGGCTGCTCCGAAGTGTGTTACTACTCCTTTGCAAAGAAAACAAATCACACAGAATCATGCTCACACGAGAAACCATCCGGGGAAGATTTGGGAGTTGTTTTTAAATAAAAGCTGCTAGCATAGCAGCTGCTGTTGAAGGGTGGGATTCTTCATTTTGGGTACAGCTGCCTCCTGCTGCCTCCACAGCTCTCGAGCTGTTGTTAGCAGCTCTCTCTGTACAGAAGACCCTGAAACTCCATAGCTCAGGCCCCCAAGCCAGCAGGATGCCCCAGAGCCTGCAGAGAACAGCAGCTTCCATTCCTTCCCAACACTCAACCAACAAAACGACCCAAGTCCCTCACAAGCAGCAGAAATTAGAATCCACAAAAAAAAAAAAAAACACGCAAAAAGAAAATGCAAAAAAACATGCAAAACCTCCCCTTCAGTGCAAACAGGAAGTTGCATCCCACGTTCAGGTGTAGGGACTGAGCTTTCCCAGGAAAAAAGTACATCCCCACAAGGCCCAGCTAGGAATGTGCCTACAACAGCATGGAAATAATAATACGCCAATATTCCAATCCCAGTGACAACATTGGAAGACGCTGAGTTTGCCAAAGCTGATTCATGTGTCTGGGGGGGGGGGAACAAAAGGTGATTTTGACACATCTTGTTCCTGCCTCCTGTTTTTCTCTGCTTCTTAGAATTTCAAAATTCAAATGCTATAATTGGAGTTGAGTGAAAAACAGAACTTGTGTCATATGAGAAACTGACATTCTGGCATGTTTTTCCATTGAATCAGAACCAAAAAAATTTAAAATTTCTCATGAAGTGACAATCCAAAAAAATCCGGTTTTGAACCCGTCCATATTGATACATTTTAAAATTTTGTTTTGAGAACATCACAGCAATGTAACAAATTAAATCCTGCTAAAGTATATCAACATTTTGCATGAAGAATGCAAACAAACACAGAAACAAGGATTTTACCTTTCCAAAGCACAACAAAACCATTCCTCAGCTGCAAATACCTGTGCGATTGACGCCTCTCAGGAGGACATTCTGATTTTGATGAAGTTTCGTTTTCTGACAGAAAAATGTTCCATCAGAAATTTCAATGAGCTTTCCTTCAATACAAACACGTCTGTGTTACTCACGCCTAGGAGAAAATGTCACTTTGCAGTATTTTGCTTGGTTAGGTGCCTCCCCATTAGGATGAGGATATTACACCCGGTCTGCCTTGGTTTCTCCACATTCCCCCCAGCCCATGCACAACATGCACATCTATCATCTGATTAAAAACATTATTTATCTTTATATAAAAACATATATTTCCTAACAAGCCAAGACACTTATAAATAACTTACAATACTACAGCTGAGTGCTAAACATCATGATTTAGGATGAAAGAAGAAACCTTTCTGATCATTGTCCTTTAGTATTTCAAAGCCCATTTTTCATGTTTATTTGCTGTCACTGGAGATAAGTGATTGCCTTGCTGTATTGCATTTCCCCTGCAATGGCGAGCTGTTTGCAAAAGGAATGGAGGACAAGCTGTCACATCAAAGAGAAAAGACTGAAACCCACCAGGAGGTGAAGCAGGGGTTTATTGTCTTTTGCCCTGGGTTTTGACAGTTAATTAGCTCTCATCCAATTTATGCTTGTGTGGCAGCTACACCAGGGTCACCAGCAGCAACTCCAAGGTGAGGCCAACGCAAAGGATGCAAGACAGGAAAACTTGTGGCAGAGCCCCAGCAAAGCAAAGGGCTTCATCTCTCAGCAGCCGTGGCTGATGGACTCGTTCCCTAATGAAGCCTTTGACTTGTTTGTTTTTCCCCCTCACCACACCGAGGATCCTTTCAACAGCTTTGGGCACTGAGGGATTGCCAAAGTGGCTGCTGAATTAAGCAGTCAGAGTAGCAGCATCTGTGGGAAAACGCTGCCCCTTCGACTTTCCGTGTGTCAGCTGCCTTGGGCAGAGGAAGAGGAGGAAGATGATGGTGAGGAGGTGGTAATGAAGGGCTTCACTGAGATGCTTCACTGAGATGCTCCGCAGGGCTGGACTTCACTGCCAGCTCTTCAGGACTTTTCAAGAGCTCAGCCACATCTTCTGGCACTCGAGATTTTTCAAGACTTAGCAAAGCAAATGTTCTTACCCCTCTCATTACCTGTTGCTCTCTCTGCTGCTCTGGTGGGTTTTGCCACCTGCACAGGTTTTACCTCCACTGCTACTTTGAAACCCCAAGCTCAGGGAGAAAGCAGAGCCCAAACTGTGCTCCTGGGACAGGAGCACAAAAGCAGGATTTTCACATCATGGAGTAAAACCTTTGATCAAATCACATCTTAGCAGCAATAAATTCTGGAAGAGTGCTGCTCTGCTTGATGCCTAGTGAAATACAGCAAGGTCTCACCTCTGAAAAAAGGCTCTAGATCAATTTAGAGGTCAGGTGAATGTCTCAGGGGAATATGACAGACAGTAGCACCAGGAAAAGAAGTGGAAATGAGATGCAAATTCACTTTATATTAAACACCCACGGAATGGGAATTTCTAGACATAACTGAACCAGTCAAGGCTCAGACTCAAGAGACAGCCTTGAATACTAGAGAGCTCCTTGGCAATGTCCAAGATGTGCCCCATTTCCAAGTGAAATCTTCATACCTTGTAGAAAGCACCTGCTGCCTCAAAAAATAGGGGTTTCTTTTTAGAATTACCTGTTCAGACCTTACCCAAGCAGAGCGAGGCAGTTTCTAGGCACACAGGAGGCATCTTTCCTGCAGAGGCACTCCTAAAGAGCCAGCCTCATTTAGCCACATTAAATATGGAAAGCACTGCACTAAAACAGCACTGGCACAATATCCAGATTCCTTTCTCAATATCCCAGCTTCCCCGTGGCTGGATCCTGATTGGATCCAGGGGCTGACTCAGGCCTTGCCATTCCCTGCTGCCATGATGGGATGCTGTATGTGCATCCCACCAATGACACCACAGTTCTTTATTTTCTCTTTGTAAAATACATTGAAAAGTCACCACTAAATTGAAAGCCCGAAGCACAGAATTACCCAGCTTTCTATATTAAAATCACTTCTGGAGAAATGTTTTCTAAATGAGCCAGTCAGTTACAGGAGTCACTCCAAGCAACCCACTACTCACAGCTACTGGAGCAGACTGGGATTTAAGCACTAGTGAGATGCAGCAACAAGCTCATATGAATCACCTGCAAGAACTGAGCTTGGGTCTCAAGAATGGAAAAGGCTGAGAGATTCCAGCTGAGCCTGAAGAGCTAATCCCCAAATATTGGGCCAGCAACAGCAGGGGAGCCAACACCTTGCCCAAACCCACTTGGAAGTACCAATAGAGTCACCCTCTCAAATCACTGTATCACAGAATTCAGAACTATTTGGGTTGGAAGGGACCTCAAAGATCATCTACTACCAACCCCCTGCCATGGACAGGGATTGCTTCCACCACACTGTGTTGCTCAGAGACTCATCCCGCTCAGCCTTGAACAGTTCCAGGAATTCAAAGCACAAAAGCCTCTTTCCTCTGATGACAAGAAGCTGAGACCCACCTCTTGTGAACACCTACAGCTAGGTACGATGATTCTAGCTCCTGCAGCCCACTCCTAATACCATCTGAAATAACCCTCCACTATGCAAACCCCCACTGCTATCTTAATGAAGGACGGATGTGAGTGCAGCTTGTGTGAAAGTGGTCCCATGAGACGCACACAGCAAGCTAAACAACAGACTAAACTTCGTGCGTGGGCTTGTGGCTTTATGTTTCTCTCAGCTGTGAGTCATTGTGTGGGGTAGAAAACTGCCTTCCTCCCCCGAAATATCATGGAAAACAAGCAGTGCCTCAAGTTACAGTAAGGGAGGCTCTACACATCAGGGGCCAGGACTGTGTTACTCACAGGGAGCCTGAAGACTTGGCAACGTGGCAGCCAAATCTGTCAATGACATTTCACACAGGCCATTGAGCAACCAGCAGAAGGAAATGATTTTCAGCCAGTCTCGATCCAGCAAGGTTCAGATAAGAAATAGGATAAAGACCCTTTCAATTCAAGGTCACCTACCTCCTTTCTCTTGGGTTCCTTGAAATCTTCTTTCCAATCTCCTCCCTTGCTCTTGTGAGCGCTGTGCACAGCACAGGTCCTTCCCCTGGGGTGATGTGATGTGAGACTGCTGCCTGGGGACTTGGATGCAGCACCCAGGAAGGCTGCCAGCTGGACAAGGCAAGCAAGCACCTCTTGCAGATTAGCAGTGGGTCGAAGCAAGCCTTTCTTCTGCACAAATTTGGAAGTTTGAGAGTTGGAGCATGCACGCTAAACACCTCCCAGAAGATTTAAAAAATTTGCATTTGCAAACGTTCAGTGATTCAGCTCAGGACTCCTCACCCTCACAAACAGGCAGATCAGGTACCCTGGTGTGTGTTACCTGAGCGTGTCCCTGTGAAGCACCAAGAGTTGCTGCACTGCTCTAACTCAGGCACTGAGACCGTTTTGCAGCAGGAGCATTAAAAAAAATAAGGTACTGAATAGACAACGCAAAGGGAAGGCAAGTCAGAAACCCTGAATATGATCCTTTGGCTTTGATCAGGAGATGGCTTTCCCCGTGGGTGCTTGTCTCCACCAAGGAAAACAAGTTCCTTAATACCTGCTCCAGGACGTAATGCATAAACAGGAAGAGACAGCCACCAGGGAGAGGTAAGAAATACACACTCATGCAGATTGACAGCAGTTTTCTGCATGTTACTGCATAAAAATTATTGTCCACTTTGGGACAGTGACCAGGGCTGTAAAACATGGGCCCTTGTGTGCCCTCCCTGCACCAGCAGTTAATAGTGCAGTGCAAGGAGTCAGAAAAGTCCCAGATGCCATGACCAAGGCAGGAGCCAGACTCTGCTGGAGAGAGTCCCAAACACACAATGCAGGAGCAGGACTGTGTCTTGTCCAAAGTTTTGCAAGACCAGCCAGGATGGGCTTTGTACCCACACCAGTCTTTTCTTAGATGTTTTTGGTACTTATTTCCCCCAGCCCATACCTGTGAGAAGCACCAAACACTCCTCCACTATCTCTCACTGAGGATTATCAGCATTTTTTTTAGGTTTACAGAGGCTGCATGGCAGCAGCAGAAGCTTGAGACTGATCACAGCACTTTAACAACCCTCTTCACTAAAAGGCTTTTTCAATTTGCTGCTGCTGCTTGAAGAACCCGAACACACAGGATAGCCAAGACCCCAGCACACAATGACCTGCTTTAAATATCTCTTTGCCTTTGGGAAAAACACTGTGAGGCTTTTGAGAATGAATTACAGAAGGCAAAACTTCTAAAGGGAGATCAATAGTTGGACGTCCTTTCCATTACAAAACCATACTGGGGACATTTTTGACACGTGCATGCGTATCTTTTGTCAATGGATCTGTGAGTGAGACCCATGAGAGAGGGTTGAGGGCGTTTTTGTGCCTCCCCCAACCCAATATTTTCATAAACATCGCTTTTCATTTCTGGCTGCACTGCAAATCCATTATGGATGGGGAAAGCAGTCCTAAAACACAACTAAGAGATGGAGTCATGAGGTTGTAGCCTTGTAGCTATGGAGGAATGACCTCAGCACAAGGAATAGATAGAAGATACACTGATCCCTATTAAAGGGGGAAGCTGGCAAATAATGCTTTTTAAATCTACAGCACGCTGAGCCAAGGGTGAATGAGGCTGGAGGAGAGCTGATGTAGCCGTGCCAGTGGATCTCTCTGCTCCCTGGGGCTCAAGAGGCACCCTGCTAGCAGAGACACTGGAGAGCTGGAGGAGCACTGCGTGTCTAAACAAGCACACAAACAGACACAAGTTTTTGGTCTCAGCACCCAGGGGCTAGAGGGGCTTTCTGCTGGGGGCCTCCCTGCTGACACAGAGCAGCCTGGTTCTCACAGACCAGGCACAGCTTTACGTGCAGGATGGCACAGCTCCAAAGGGATGCTTTACTAAAAAGTTTTTCCCAAGCCTTTACTCCTACCCACATCTTTTGTGCCTTCTTAGTGCCACAGGGGAGCTCAGAGCCCCCACAAGTTCTCAAGAACCCTCTGCACACAAGTTAAAACACAAGATCATCACGGGCATCACTTCTCTGGCAGGTCCTTCTCCCTCCCCTCACCCCAAAGCTTTCGACCAAGTGTAAAGCTTTCGGCTTTGAGCGGCCAGTGGAAAAAAAGTGATGTAACCTGAGGGAGGAAGAGATGTCAGAGGAGAAGCAGTAGAGCAGGGAAGTCTCTGTTCACCACAGGCCTGCTGGCAGCCAGAGATTGCGAGGCGCAGCTGGGAGGAGAAGTGCCACTGCACAATCACTCAAAGCAGCAGTGTTTCTTTTAGAGGCATTCAGGCATTCATTTAGATGCCTGGGCATCCTACCGAGTCCCCAAATAAATAATATTTGATTGTGACAAGTGCCTAGCATGTTTCTGAATGCAGCAAGAAAATAATGCACTGACATTATGAAAATATTAGAGGCGTAAGTCAATCCTACTCACCTACGAAGAACAAAAAA
>VZRQ01009769.1:57623-86457 GCA_013397975.1 Machaerirhynchus nigripectus | reverse complement strand
AAAAAAAAAGAAAAAAAAGAAAGACCTTAAAGCCCACACAAATGATTAAATAAAATGTCCTCACCAGCAGCAGCAATCATAAAAAACACTTTTCTGGCAAGGCTCAAGCTACCTGCAGAGAATTCACTTTCCTTGTCTTCTGACAAGAAACTCAAGGAATAAAAATGCATCCATCCCTCTTTCCTCTATATGCTCCGTTCTGCTCCATATGGTGCTGCCTGATAGTAAATGAGAAATTAAAAACATTAGCACCAGCCTCTGCCCTCTCCTCCCCCACTGCTTTCTCCCTGCCGTGACTGCACAAAATCTGCTGGCCCAAGCTGGAGAGAAAACCATTTAACTGCTGAGCTCTAGAGTCTCATGTGAGCTCTCTCTTGTCTGCCTAGTTCACAGATGCCAGTTTTGCCTGGGCACTGACTGACCTTCTGAATTATTTCATCTTGGAAAATAGCCCTATTGACAGACTGAAACTCTCCCCATGGATTATTTCTTTATTTATTTAAAGCTGAAAATAAAGACACAGAGACAATCAAAACTGAAACCTCTGAGTGTGAGGCAGGCAGCAGTAAGCTGTAACATTATATCCCAGTCCTTCCAAAACAGAAGTTGTAGAGACATCTTCACGTTGAAAAAAAAATCTGAATTAAATTTTCCCAGTAAATTCTAGTCACAATCTTCAACTGCCATTTTACTTTCTGTATCAAATCCCTTCAAAATCATCTTCAGCATGTGCCATGTGCAGTCGGTTTCTTCACAAAAGTATTGTAAAACAGGATGCAAACTTTTTTTTTTTTTTTTTTTTAAATACTTGGGAGCAATTGAATGAAAAGCCCAAGAATTGAGGGGATTAGTCAGCAGGCACTGAGGGGGTTTTTTTAAATTATTCCTGTAGCACCGAGGGTGGAGGCAGGAGCAGGTACCAGGTGGCTGGGAGGAAGATGTCCCTCCCCAGCACACGCTGCAGGGGTCAAGGCCAAACAAAGGGAGAGGAGGTCGGGTGGAACAGGCACAGTGAACGTGACAAATCACTCATCACCACGTGCAAACACATGATCTCTGTAGATTAACTTCGCAGAAGAGCCATTATAATCATCCCATCTTTGTAGGCATCACAGCCTTTTGGAAAGATTTGAGTGCTGAGGGCAATTAAGCTTTGTTACGAGGCCACCACAGCGACAGCCTTGACTCTCACAGCCGAGGAGCCTGGGGAGATGGGGACCCTGTCCATCACAGAAGTTGCACTGTGTTTTCAACAAGAGCTTTCAAGACACGTTGATTCAATTTCCCCATCAATCTTTCCCTGTTTGTCCACGATCTGAAGCAGCAGCAGCAGGGCAAATCCTGACATCTGGCGCTGCTCACACAGGTTCAGGCTGCCCTCTGGGGTCCCTGTGCAAGGTTTGGGATGTGGTTTATCATCACTCTCCACACCAAAGCTTTCCCACCAAGTGGGTAAGGCCATAAAGTGCCTCAAGCAGGGCTCATTCAAAAGGCCTCAAGAGATGTGCAAAGGAAGGAATTAGAATACAATCTTTCAGCCATTCTGAGAGAAGAAGCTTTCTTCAAATTAAAAAAAAAAAAAAAGCACTGATAACTGCCAAAACTGCCTCAGACTTCTTAACCGCCCCATCAACAAAATCTGTGTCTAAAATTCACTTTGCACACTTCAGCCCAGCACAAGCCAAGCGTGGGGAAAACTGCCTCCTGAAAGGAGACACTGCCTTCATCGCTTAACAAAACCAGCATGACCTGGGCAATCACTGCTCTTCCCACTCTCTTCCCTCCCACAGCAGCCATGGCAGCTATGTCCCATGAAAGGATCATGGAGAACAGGATGCATGGAGCTTGCAAACTTGGAAATAAAAGAGGTGACAGCAGCCTATAAACTCAAGGGACAAGAGAGGAGAAATTCGTGGATAAAAGCAAGAAGCAGCCTGAAACTGGAAAAGGGAAAATCCATGCTGAGCATGAAGGAACTCTAATCACTGCAGAGAATTACAAGGCAAATAATTTATCTGGAGAACCTAACTAGATATGCACCAAAAAAAACCAAAAAAGAAAAGACACTTTTGGGGAAATAATTCCCTCTCTAAATAGAAGATTGTTTGTGGCACACTCCAATATTCACTCCATCTCTTACAAAAGGCAGAGATTCCTTCCTAGTCAGAAAGCCTAACACAGCATACATCACAAAGTAGATACCAGCATACATCAAAAAGCAGATAATTAGAAGGGAAGTGTGTGGTGCTGAGCAAACACATCAGGCATGGGAAGATGTTCTGCTCTGGAAAGGTGGAGAAGCTGCATTTGCAGAACTACCTCGTACTGGTTTGAGCACTCATAAAAACCAAGGCCTTTCAGGCTTACAAATAGAAGATTGTCAGCCTGTAGTGCTGCAGTTCCTCTCTCAGGGTTTGAACATGGGTCTCTCTATAGACCTGAAAGACCAAACTCACCAGTGGCATAGCACAATGCAGGCAGCCCTTACCAGAGCTGTCCCCTTCTCTCCTAGGAAAATGAGATATCACGGACAGCCCTTAGGGACTAACAGATCATATTCATTGCTAGAAGAAATGAAGAGAAATGCATTACAGCAAACAGAGCTGTGCACATCTTCCTCCAGCAGAAAACATTGGGCTTTGCTGTCTTGCTCTACACCCTGGAAAGCAGAGCATGGATACCTCCCACTTGGAAAAACTCAGTTACTCTGTCTGCTGGGAAAAAAAATCCTTATTTTGACACAGAAGACAAATATCAAAAGCTTTTTGTTCAGCTTGCCTCAGCTGTGAGTTCTGCTCGTTTCTGTTTCCTTTCAAGATCTGGTTAAATTTTCTGTTTCACTTTCTCCTCAAGAGCAGGCAGCAGCCCACCTGTTTTCGGGTGCACCTTTGTGTGTGAGGGTGTGGTGGACAAGCAGTCCTACCTTGTAAGACTTTGGACAGAACAACTTTCAACTACCTGCCAAACCAAGCATTTTTAAATTAAACATATTTTTGCCATACAGATTAAAAGAGAAATCTAGTAACATGAGAATGCTCCTTCTCACTCGACAGTTGTCTCTCCAGCCAGAAGGATAATGTCACATCATGCAGCAGATTCAGGTGGAAACACCCTGGTACCTTCCCTGGGGGAAGTGGGAGCTTTCAGTCCTCTGGTGGAAAGCCCCAGAAATTAATCTGGGGGTGCTTTGAGGGTCTTTGATGGTTTATGAGCAGCTGACCTGGTTCTGCACCATCGGAAGGGAGGAACACCCCCAGGCCCAGGTGTGAACGTGACCTTCCCCGGGGAGCTGTAGGGGATACAACTGGCATGATAAGAAGCTCCTTATCTGGCTCAAAGCCCGGCTTGTAGCCGCCGGGGCTGGGTGTTCACCCCCTCTGTCTTATGGGCATCGCCACCACACGCCCAAAACCTCACCTCCTGCCCCTCAAGGGTGCAAACCCGGCCTCAGCAGAGCACCCACAAGTGGGCAATTGAGTCATTAACCACTAACATTCCAGCCTCTCCCAGGGTTCATCCCAGCACTATTTCCCTCCCCACCTCCCAGCGTGGTTGCACTCATGGGCACAGGGAAATGCGGCCAATTAAAGCAGGACCTAAACCAGAGATGAAGTGTTCTTCCTGGGGGCAGCAGGGGAGAAAAGTCAGCTGTGGGATGAAGCCAGGCTGAAACAAAGGGTAATTCCTTGGATCTGCACGGCAATTCCTTTCAGACAAAGGTTTGCAGGCTCAGATATGTGATGTACCCACCAGCCCAAGCTTTTGTGGTGTGCTGAAACCACAGTGTTACAAGCAGAGCCTGTGCAAACCCGACACACAGAGAAGGGCAGGCAGACCCCATCCCTCCCAAATCCAGGCAGGCTGATCCCTGCCATGGCCTGAGCTCCAGGCCTGCAGACACACTGGCCGATGTCCCCAGGGCTTTCCCAGGCCTTTGAGGCTGTTCACTCAAGTGTAGATGCTGTCTGTGAGCCCCAGCGTTGCTTTAGCTTCTCTGTTTGAAGGTGTCTGTGGACTTGGAGCCCAGTGCTAATGCAGCACTGGGGCAGGAACAGGTCTGAGGGAAGCTTAACACCAGGATAAACAACTTATTATGGGTAATGATTTTCTCAGTATTTCAACCAGTGCAGTGCCAGTCACCCGAAGGCAGGGCAGTGAGCCTCAGCATTAGCACAGCATAACACAAAGTGCTTTTCAAGGTCTGTCTTCCTGCTAATACTGTATTGCTTTATATTGTATCCTAAAAATTGTCTGAATGGCAGTTCAACAAGCCAGGACTTGATTAACAGACCTACCGTGTTACTGACGCACGTGGGGTCAAGAAATACAAATGGAGCAGATAATTAGAAGGGAAGTGTGTGGTGCTGAGCAAACACATCAGGCATGGGAAGATGTTCTGCTCTGGAAAGGTGGAGAAGCTGCATTTGCAGAACTACCTCCTATTGGTTTGAGCACTCATAAAAACCAAGGCCTTTCAGGCTTACAAATAGAAGATTGTCAGCCTGTAGTGCTGCAGTTCCTCTCTCAGGGTTTGAACATGGGTCTCTCTATAGACCTGAAAGACCAAACTCACCAGTGGCATAGCACAATGCAGGCAGCCCTTACCAGAGCTGTCCCCTTCTCTCCTAGGAAAATGAGATATCAGGGACAGCCCTCAGGGACTAACAGATCATATTCATTGCTAGAAGAAATGAAGAGAAATGCATTACAGCAAACAGAGCTGTGCACAGCTTCCTCCAGCAGAAAACATTGGGCTTTGCTCTCTTGCTCTACACCCTGGAAAGCAGAGCATGGATACCTCCCACTTGGAAAAACTCAGTTGCCCCGTCCGCTGGGGAAAAAAAATCCTTATTTTGACACAGAAGACAAATATCAAAAGCTTTTTGTTCAGCTTGCCTCAGCTGTGAGTTCTGCTCGTTTCTGTTTCCTTTCAAGATCTGGTTAAATTTTCTGTTTCACTTTCTCCTCAAGAGCAGGCAGCAGCCCACCTGTTTTCGGGTGCACTTTTGTGTGTGAGGGTATGGTGGACAAGCAGTGCATTCATACCAGTAAGAGACCCTGTCCTGTGACATCAGGCAGCATTTCAGATGCTGCAGAAGACACACAATCCACATAATTCACCTCGTCAGCAGAGTAATGCTATGCCATTGACAAAACCCCTACACAAACACCCAGCTGGTAATATGATTACGCCCTGAGGAAAAAAGGATTGATAGTCCTGCTGATTTTACTGTGCAATAACCACAGAAGCCGTCTTTGTCCACGTAGTTCTCTAATCCTTTCCTGGAACATTACTAAACACCCTTGCCTGACAAAGGTGAGCTCTCCAAGTTAATAACGCGTCACAGAAAGAGCAAGCTAAAACCTCTGTGTTCAGCTGCAAGATGTAACCCTTTTGCTCACTAATGAAGCTGCAGACACCAGAGGTATTTTTAGGATGCCTGCAAACCTCGTTATAATCCACAACGAAAAGTTCAGCTACAATAGGAAGACACGGAGGGTTACAGAAAAAGAAAAACTGAAATATTTCCCAGTGCTGTTAAAAATGTCCAAATAGTCAACACAAAAAGCCTTACCTGACATAAGGCAAAAATTTAAACAAATATTCTTCAGTGTTGTAATTCCTGGAACAAAATTTATTAGCAAATTTAAATGAATTCTGCTCCAGGCATTAGGATACACTATCAGTTACTCCCCTACCCTCCAGCCCCCGGGAAATATTTCCCTATTGCTGTCAGTCAACTGCTTGAATGCTTGGAGTTTACCAGCTGCATAACATATATTGATTTTTGATGAATGACATCTCTCTCTGGGCCAGTACGGTTTTGTTTTCAAACCTTATTTAATTGTTCGCCTATTTTTCAGTGAAATAAATGCAAAGTGTTTATTCTCCAAAGGCTGTAAACAGAGATCTCAGGTCTAGTTTCTATGACAACCTCACTTGATACAGCAAACCTAGATTATCTCTAATGACAGACATGAAGTTTAAATTGCACATTCTGCACAAACAGTGCACTGTTGACCTTTTATTGAAAAATGGGATACAGTGTGATTAGCATAATGTGCTATGTGAAGGGAAAAATTGTGGAATAATGCAGATCGTACTTTAATCATAACTACAGTGCTAATCTCTAGCAAACTGTTTGCCAGAACCTGAAGCTTTAAGAATTGGGATTTTTCCCAGGCACCATTTTCCAATTCTGTTAGATAGCAATGCTATCACGTTAAATTGTTATCAGATGACACTTGCTGCTTCTGCTATTTCTCCCCCATCGCAGTTTTTAACAGGGGAGTAAAAGTGGATAAGCTTATGTAGAAATATGATACAAAAATTCCAGCTATGAGAACTATTTTTAAACCTCCTGGAGGCATTTTTTCCTCATGCCTACAAATTCATGTGGAAGTGAGAGCCAAAAGACACGGTCCTTTCTGTCGGGTGCTGTCTTCCAAAACCTGCATGTTTTCCTACGAGGGAAATTTGCATGTATGTTAGTGAATAAACCCCAGCTCGTCCACAGAGACAGAAGCTGCATGAGACATTCTGCTTTGCAAGAGCAGAGATGGAAAACATCTTGCCTTCATATTCAGCAAGTTTTGGCAGGCTTTGATTTTGCCAGCTTCGATTTGTTGTTGCTCCCAGAAATGTCTGCAGCAGTTTAGAAAATGTGGATTCTTTGGGGAGTTTGGTGCATGAATTGAGGTTCCCCCTGGAGCTGATGGAGTCATATGCTGCTGTAGGGGGACAGCAGGATGTCAAATCTCTCCTTCTCTCTGCAGAATACTTTCATTTCTTTTAAACTTTCATGAAACAACAGAACACATTTCTATTTGCTGAATGGTATTTCAGCTCACTTGTATTCAGCATAATCACTGAACGGTCTGGAGACAACCAAGCAAACAAAACCCTAATTACTATCAAAATACAGTTATAAATGGTAGAACTGAGAGGTTAATGAATTGAGAATGAGGCAGAGAAACTTTAATCTCTGCAGTACCCAAAAGTAATGCCAAGTTATCATGGTTCTCTTTCCTGCATTTAAAGAAAAAAATTAAAAGTCGCATTTGCTCTTTTTCTAGAGAGTGACAAATACAGAGGAAAATTACGAAAGTATCTCTCCATTGTGTGGTAGAAAGTGTTGGATTATTCAAGCCTGGTCACGAACACTGAGGAGTAACAGGCACTCAGCTACCACCCCTTTTTCCTCCAGAGGATGATATTCAGCAACTAGATCCTATTAGCATCACATCAAGGTGGTCTCTTCATCCTCCCTATTCAGCAAACAAGCTAAAAATGATTTTCAGGTGCTTGTCTACAGAGCAATGCCATTAGAGGAAACCTAGTCCCTCACTTCTCTCTCACTCTAATGGATTTATGCCATTAATCCTGTCAGCTGAGTTGTTTTTAAGCAGCAGTTAAGGCAGCAGCAATAATAAAGGATTTTTTTAGTCCAGGCAGCCCCCAGTGTACTTGTGCTCTATGCAGCTATTAACCACTGCTATTCTCTGCATATCAAGATATCTCTGATTTTCGGTGTTTTCCATTTGGCAGTTTTACATTTTTCTTAACAAGCATTGTCTTCCACTACAGCAGCTGACAGGAAGGAATCAATTAATTTAAAAGGCATCCCCTTGCTTCCACACGGAATTATTGCACTTGTAAATGTAATCCTGTCATTTGATATATCAGATAGCAAACCGTGTGTTTGGGAAGGTGATGTGTCCCACGCTTAGTTATTTTTAAACCCTTCAGCACTGCCCAAACTTGCCCAGTGAAATTTAAACTTCACTGCCTCACGTGAGGGCAAAGAGCATTTGTGGTGCTGCTCACCTTATGGGTTATGGGATAGAGGCCCTATTGACCATATCTGCACAGCCATGCAAAGGTTACCACACATTTTATAAATATTAAAAAAGGAAAAAAAAATAGAAATCAAGGTAAATATTGACAAAAAAATCTGCAGCAGAAACCAACATGTCTGAACAGCAACGTTACAGGCAGCCTCCCTACCTACTGCTATGTCTAAGCACAAATAAATTGCTACTTTTAAAGACATTGCAAAGCTCTCACCACTAGCCTCTCTATCAGACAAGTACATTCCCTGGACATTTGCTTCCATGGGTCAAAAGAAAGGGAATACTTCCTTGCTCTTCTGGCATATTTCTTCAATCTCCCTAGTAATACTTTTAGTTAGGATACTGACCAATTTTGGTACCTCCAGTTAATTCTTCTCCTCTGTTTCACAGTTCCTTCAGGCACAGTTTGCATAGCTCTAGTCACTTGTACAAATATTTAAAACCAGCAAGACAAACCAAGCATAACAAATCCAGAAATAAAGCAACTCCCACAGAAGCTAATGTTTACCCAAAAGGGAGCATGAAATATCCCACACCTCCCTCCAGACAGCCTCTTCTGTCTCTCTAAGGTGGGATCTGATGGCGCTGTGGGCAATAAGGACCAAAGAGCCAAAGTCATGGCAGTTTCTGCATCCCCACCTTGCACCCTCTGTTGTTGAGCCTTCCCAACCTGTTCCAGGACCCTGGAAGGGCTGCAGCTCCTGCAGGCTGGATGCAGGTGCAGAACTGGAGATGATGAAGGTGAATTTGTCAGTCCCATACTCGTCATACAGAAGAGCCTGGACAGCAGACACTGACACTGTCAACCCCACCACGGGGCTGAGGTGTGGTCAGGGATCACCATCCCTGTCTGTTGTCCCATATTTTCAACAAAGCTGGGGTATGGCTGCCCTAGCAAAGTGAATGAAACACTTCAGTTGGGCAAGAAAAAAAAAATAACCAACAAACCTAATTAAAGCTTGCCATCAACGTAGAACATGCTGTTAAGAACACAGAAGATTCGTGCTGGCTGCTACAATCACCTTCCTGCATAAGTAAACATCTCCTGCAAAAAGCCAGACAGCTGAAATACCGTTTGTTTTGCAATGAACTTTTAGCCCCATAGCTCAGCCAAGCATCCACGTCTTTTTTTTTTTTCCTCTGAAACATAACCAGCTCTGCGAGATGCCAGACAGCTAGGAGAGCACTCCAGGCTGGAAACAAAAAGATACTATTGTCTTGGGACTGCCAGAGTCATTGTTCCTACCTATACTCATCCCACCACTTCTGTAAGGCTGACAAAACAGTTACAGAGAGCTCTTCCTCTCACAGCTGCTTCACAAGGGTGCAAACTGAAGCTGGGGTTGGAATAAGGCAAGTGGCAGAAAAGAAGCATAATATGCTCAGTTGCTGCTGTAAAGACCAGAATCAGGAGTCCCAAACAGATGTAAGACTACATTTACCCACATTTTTATATAGACACAGGTGGCTCATTCTGCAGCTGAAACTGATTTGCCGTTCACTTGGAAAAATTTCCAGTCCTCTCCCCAGAACAGGAAGCTGAGACATACCTGAAGGGCCACTAAACCTTTAGCTCCCAGCCATGGGTATCTGAGACCCCCCCTTTGCAATCCTTGTGAGCACAGGGAATAGTGATGGCTCTCTGATGGCACCCAAAGGTTTTCTGGGGCTCCAAAATAAAACATCCTGCAATTCAAGTTCTGTAGTTAGTGTATACCATCGCTCTACAGACCAGTCAGGATGCTGTACTGGCTACCTCTATGTTCTTTGATCCAGGTGCAAACAAGATTTTTTTAAGTAAAAATCAATTTGAGGTATATAGTTATATTTTTAAAAGAGACTTCTAATTTTAAAGAAAAAGATAGTCATAGAAAAGGCTTCTACCCTTCACAACAGCTTCTGCTTCCACCATTGGTGGCACTTTTTTCAAATACTCTTGTAATGGTAAGGACTGTTCAAGACCTCCAGCATCTATCATTGCATCCTCTGAGATGAGAGTGTTGGATCAAGGGATGTTGGGAAACCGCTGTCCCATCTGTGGAGGAGATTCTTAGCCAGGTCAAGAGAAGCATGAGGGTAAGGTTTCTCCAAAAAAAAGAAAAAAGAATTCTTCAAATCTTTATCTGCTCTACCCCATCTCTTGTTTTCCAGCAGGGTAATGATTTGGCACAACACCATAAAGGGGTGAATGTGAGCAGACAGACCAATCCCCAACTGGGTGATGTCGTGCAGTTAGGGTGGCTCCCAGTTGTGCTGGATTCCTGCTATATTGATGGATTGTAGAAGGATTTGAGAATTATATCATTATTCAGAGCCTGCAGAGAAACAAGATGAGAGTCAAACTGCCAGGCACGATAGGAATGTTAGGCAAAGGTGTCTGTAAACTTCTGCTGACCCCTTACACCAACTAGGTCGAGAACTCTTTTATTAATGCTAATGCTTTTCATATTAGTGCTCACATAAAGAAATCCTGCTGCCTGCTGGGGTCAGGGAGTTCACAAGATGCGTTGGCCACATCAGCAATACACTGATGATTGTTTCTGACATGACCCCACAGCTAATGAAGGGCCATTTGTGGGGGAATTGCTTTTCACGCAGAAAGAGGTCGGTGATGAAGGTATAAAACACATCTGGAGCAGGACACGCTGCTGTTTGTGTGATGCAGTAATGAAAGAGATCCCCATCCCACTGGGACACGGTGTGTCTGTGCCAGTGACACGTGTCCCTGGGTTTCTTCTTCCCATTCCTGTCACTTAATTTTCCCGTGCACAAAACACTGCCCCTGCTCCTCATTGCTAAATGACCAACACTCCTCTATTTATCCCCTCCCATCAAGTACTTCACCCGTAAAACTGGACTTTTTGAGGCCAATACTACAGCTCAGTATTTCTCAGCCAGCTACACATCCTGCATGCCTCTCCTTTGGGGTCCTGACAACAGGCTTTTCAAAGGATAAAAGGCTCAGGTGCACCCCAGGACAGGGATGGCAGCAGCAGGAAGTACAAAGGGCTCACCAAGTAGTCCCAACCTGTTGTATCACTGTGTAATTCTGTGTTAGGCAACATTTCCACTTCCTTTGGCAGAAATCTGCTCCTGTGCTTGCCTGGGTATGAATCTGTCACAGAAGAGCAGTCTGGAGAGGGCTTTAGGAGGTCATCCAGAAAGGGACATCAACTCTGGCACTTGTGACAGATGTATCTTTAACCTATTCCAAAAACACTCTCTGAAGACCCCCAAGAAGCTGGGTCTGAGAAGCCACCCCTCACGTCCCTGTACAGCAAGATATCCTCTGTTACTGTGTCTTTGCAGGATCTCAGGAACATCCTTCTCATCATGTAAATTACCCTGTTTTGTGATAGCCTGGAGGCTCTCTTCCCTAACAGATAACACCTTATCTGTTTACAAAAGACCTTCACAGACTTGCATGTTTAATTTGTTAGTGAATAATGGCTTCATTACCTAATAGGAGGGGCTACATGTATTATGGGGGACTGCAGAATTATGGGGGGTTTAATGATTTTCACCCTGAGGAGAACAAGTTACCATAATAATGTATGAGCATACAGGTGTTACACGATTCTGAGGAGGAAGGGATTGCATGCAAACCTACAGAATCAACCAAGCAGAAAATCTAGAGATCGTAAGCAAGGAACAGTCATGCTGAGAAATTTCCCTTCATCACCTTGAAAAGGACCTGCTGGGAGAAAATAATTCCATATTATGAAAAATGTCAAGATGCCAGATATTCCTTTTCACCCCTCAGAGCAGGGTGAGACGGTGTCTTT
This sequence comes from Machaerirhynchus nigripectus, assembly GCA_013397975.1. NCBI lineage: Eukaryota > Metazoa > Chordata > Aves > Passeriformes > Dicruridae > Machaerirhynchus > Machaerirhynchus nigripectus. Next base: position 74,818 of record VZRQ01009769.1, on the reverse strand, counting down.
CTCAGCAAGCCTTTTCTGTTGCATCTGTTGTTCTTTGCACAAATCTGGTATCATATCAAACAAAGACCAGGAGTAACACAGGCTCAGGTTTTCCACCCCACCAGAGACCTGCAAAACCTTGGGTTCTTCTGCAGGTGCTGTTTTTCTCTGTGGTCCGGGAGGAATATGCAATAAAAAGCTCTTTTTAAAATTAAAAAAAAACCTTTTCCACAGAAGGTTTTAAGAAGGTTTTAACTTTCATGAGCCATTGCTCTCCAGCACAAATACATTTAGTCAACATTCCCAGCTGCATCATTAGCTTCCCACTCAGGTGGCAAGGAGGGGGAATGAGGCAAGGGTTCACAGCTGCATTACTGCTGTTGATAGGGTTGCCATGGAAAAAAGCAGCAAAAAAGCAGCAGAGGACGAAGAATTTGAGGTCAACATTCAACCTCAGCACATTTCCATGGTCTCTCTCATGAGGTCATTTGTTCTTTACAGGACAAGTGGCAAAACTTCCTCCTGTAAACATCGACAGCTCAGCCCACAGCCACCAGCAGGGATGGAATCAGTCAGGAGGACACGGACCATTCCTCTTCAGGCAAACCAGGTGCTGCTGGCAAAGTGCAAAAGTTTTAACAGGAGCTGAGCTGCTGCCTCAGTCTAGGGCTGGCACATTAAAAACAGGAAGCCGTGTGTCCAAAAGCTTATCTGTGTCATTCAGCTGTAACAACTGGCCTAAAAAGACATATCTCTCCTTACAGCTCCCACCGTGGAAATGGGAGTCATTTATCAAGAAGGACTTTTCCCTGAGCTACCTTGACCTTTTCTGTTTGATGCTGCCTTTTCACCGTGACTTTTACACATTGAGAGGAGAGTCACACAGTCTAATTTTAAATGCACAACGAACTGACGTGCCCTATATTATAATGGGACCACAAATGCAGAGAGATCTTGGAGCCCTCCAGTAAGATGCTACTGCTATATCTCACCTTTATTTACATATTTACTGTGTATTTTTTATATACATAGACTTAACTATGGAGTTAAGTGGATTTATAGTTATTTCAGTGTTGTTATAACACACACCAGTATGTATACTTGAACCAAGTTCATAAAACTTAAAATTATATATATTTTTAAGGAGTGCTAATAGCACCATTCGATGTGGTAATTATTGATATTGGCTTCCTTGTAGGAAGAGCACTCAAACAACCAGCTAATTTCACACGTAAAACAGCTGTCACATGGTAATGGCATTAAAAGTCACAAAGCTGATCTACATTCAAAACCATGCCATAGAGGTGAAAGGCCCTGTAGCCAATTATTACTCCACTGAGCCAGACAGTCCCCAAACACAAACAACATATGCAGATCCATCCCTCCTTGTCTTTAATTAGACCCTGCCTACCCTCTGTAGCAACAGCAGTAGAAGTGAGAAGGGCACATGTTAGGCAGTGGGGAGATAACCACAAAGAGATCCCAACGTGCTCTGTCTGGCATGTCCTGCTGGCACCTGCATGTTGTACACAGGAGCTAAACCCAGCATCCAGAGACAATGGTTGTAGTGTCCACACTGCAAAACATGATTTTCATGGAGCTATTAAATAAATGGCATCCTGTGCAGAACCTCCCGAGTCTCTTTTTCTACTGCAATGATCATGTCACTGACAGATTAGTGATTATTGTTTTCTCTGGTAGTTGTGGGTACACAAGGAACAGAGGTTTGCACCCACTGCTTAAGAGGAAATAACTTTAAAAACGTCACTGGCACAATCTGCTACAGCTTGAGTGAATCTGGTGAATCCACTCAATTTGCAGTGATTATGAAATGGGGCAAAAGCTAATAAAAAAAGTCCAACAAAAGGTGCCAGAGCAGCCAAACTGTCTTAGAGACTTTTCAGCCAAAGAATCTCACCTGGCTGTTGTTGCAGGTTCTGACGCAGAGGACTCCCATGCCCACACCTATCCTTACTCCCTGCAAGGTTTCACTGGCTCTGATTCCAGCCTTTCTGGGAGAGTTGGCACAAGTCTGCTTCTGGTTCCAGGAAGAAACAGGATTTTCTTAGGTTTCCCTAAGAACCCACCCTGACAGTGAAGGGAGGGGGTGTTATCCCTCTGTCAGGTGAATCCCACACCCCAGCTGCTCCCTGCTCACCAGTCCCCCTCTTTGGCAGAACCAGGTTTCTGACACCGAGTTGATACAACCTGCTAAAGAATGGGGCCAAGAGATGGTCAGCCTGGACAGCCCACTAACCCAGTGCAGGTGTGGCAGCAGCGAGCACAGGGATTGATCCACTGAGTATCTACTTCCCAGTCCCAGAAAGCAGCTCTAGAAAGGAAACAACCCCCTGCAATCAGCAGACAGGAAGTTCAAGATCAAACCAACACTCCTCAGTCATACATAGTCATTCTCACAGAAATCTCTATCCTTCTTTGCAGTACACTGACTTCGCCACTTACTCAGAAGCAGATTAAATATTTCATTTCTGAACTTCAAGAGCAGCAAATTAAAAGAACATTGATAGGAAAAGGGATTGGAGCATAAATAAAGATAGTTGCACCCACAAACTGCAAATAATCACTTATTTTTATACACTGCAAGTCAGAATCTACACGTTTTGTTCTGTTTTCACTGATCTGCATGAACATTAGTATGGATTTTAAAAATAAATGGCAGCTTAAGAGTTTCCAAAACAATCCTGTGAATTTCACTGTCAATGAGTCAAGAATGACCAATACTTAAGGAATGAGTAGCAGGAGAAGGCTTCTGCCTTTTCCCTCTGAAACAAATGGAGGAGATCTCAGAGCAGAGAGAAACTATCGGCGTGCAGGCAGCGGGAAGGGAGGGTCTGACACCGTGCCCTCAGAGCTGTGGCTCAGACTAATGAATTATCCCTGCTTGGTTAGATCTCTGGCATTGCTAATCAGACAAGAAGCATAAAATGGAAAGTTCATTAGCAAGATCATAAAAGAGTCAGACTGACAAAGATCATTCGACTTGGCGATAGGAAGGTCAGTTTGGCATCGGAAAATCACTTTGTTTAAGGAAAATAGGTTCAACCAGAAGCAACTCAGAGTCCAGAAAAGACCTGCCCTGGGATTCTGTGCGATGGTCTGCTTTATTTCTGGAACATAAACAGGGAAACATTTCCTCTGACAGTGGATAAACTAGACTTTCTTTAATCAGCATCACGCTGGCCCAGGGTAAGCTGGGCAGTATCAGCTTTCCCCCAGGACTGATTCATCCAGCTCCGCCCAGACCCGGACAGCCCACAGCTCCTCTGTAGGAAACACTTCCAGCACAAGTCACAAGATGGTCTCAGAAGCAGAATTTGCTAATTGTGTCAGATTACATGTGAAGGGTTTACAATATGGATCACTGCCCACTTGGGATTTAAAGGAGATTGCTAAAGTAATTTTGAGATTTCAGGATAATTCAGAAACTCTGTTCCCACAGGTTACTAAATGCTCTTCTTATTACTACGACACCACGCTGCACTGGGGGTTGGATTTCTTTTCTTCAAGGGTAGAAGGAAGAGGAGGTGAAATGGTGGTGGTTTTTCTTTAGAATAATTGGAAGGAAAATAAACAGATTGTGTATATTCTCCATATTTAGCCTGGTTTTCTAAAGAAGTATGGAATAATGTTTTATATGGATCCTTTTCACTTTAGAGGTCAGTAGCCTGTTTCAACCACATTTGGGAGACAAAGCAATGGCAGAAGGATTCATACACTTCTCATGGACATGAATCAGGTAAAAAGGAGGCAAGAAATTTTTACTGCCCCTCGGCATAACAATAGAAGCTGAGCTTAGTTAGGAAAACTGCAAAACCAGGAAAAACTCTGTCAGTGCCTTTGTAAGCCTTAACTAACCCCCTCAAGAGACATGGAACGGCACGAAATTCAGTCACAGCCTTGACACATGCTAAAAACTTCTGGTCCAACACCTCTACCTGGAGATGCTCCACCAGCTGGAGCAGCTAACTTCCAGCAAGCATTTTCCTTTCCAAAGAAATAGGCCAGCCAGAGCGGACGGAGGCAATTGTGGCAGAGAAAATAAGGATATTTGTCATTGTTTCTATACAAGTCAGCAGTCAAGAAAAAGCCACTAGCCAAGGTTTTCCTGCCTCAGACCTGAACCTTGCCAGTGCCACTCTCCCTGTAGGACTGAACTGGGTTAAGATCCTTTTTTTTCCCCCCCTTGAAAAACCAGCACCTTCCTTACCCTACAAGCAATTGTTACAGTGCACATCAGGAAGGAAGCATTAAATAAATGTGGATGGTTTCTAAGCACCCTGCTCCAAGCAGGATTAACTTGTTCAGGATATATTTGGAGAATGGTCCTTTACGTTTATCGATGTCAAAACTAAATTGCAGTGGGGAGAAGTATCCTGACCACAAAAGAGCTCGACAGTTTTACAGCTAGGACACATAACACAATAACCATTTAGCCAGATTAAAGCATACTGAGAGCTGCATCAAATATTGTTTAGAGCACATAAAAACTGCTTTAATATTTAAATGTATCCCATGGCTGGGCTCTTTAGATTTGCTAGATTCACTGGGGCTGCACAGCTATTAGCTTCTACATTTCATCTTCAATTCCTCTTCACAGTAGGAGAAACATAAAAATGAGGGTCACTGCTTGGTCATTTCATTACCCCTGGCAGAGAAATGTGCTCTGCACAAATGAGGGAATATTTCAGATGTAGATTGTTGTAATGTTGGTGTGACAAAATAAAACCGGAGTTAAAAAATAATAACGATATTATAACGGTTATTTTGTAGAATAACATTAAAATAATATGCAGTGTAGCAGTGGTTCCCCTATCAAAGAGCCTGGCGTATGTCATTGTCATCATTTAAAAGGTCCATTAGCAAGAGCCCTGGAAATGTATGGCTCAAGGTCACAACCAAACTAAATGAGACTGAGCAGTAATTCAAAAACATTAAACTGTTTATGGTTGGAAATCTAATAAATAAATCCTCAGCACATACACACACACACACACACAAATCTTTGCAGGAAACTCATCTACAACTCTTCCTTTATTTCTATGAAAACAGAAGCTCGGTGAAAGAAATTTATAATCTGCTTAAAGCCAGAAATGGATTAGATAAAATATCACTTTGGGAGATGTGTGACTTCATGCCACAAACACGGATTAGGCTGCACAAACTGTTTAGCCATGGGCGCCCTTGTGACCCAAACACAAACTGTGCCTTTTTCCAAACCCCGTGGCCACAACAGACCAAATGATGGACAAGACTCGGGCAAGGAACACGGACTGAGCAGGCACAGGGCCCTCCACTGCCTCTCTGCCTGGGGACAGCTCCTGTGACCACAGGGAGAGGATCGCTAGAGTGTTGAGGAGGAGATTTAGTGCAGAAAAAACAGGAACACAATGCTATTTATTCATCACGACCTGAGAGGAGAAAAACAGTCATCTTACTAACCCTTAGCACTATTTGCATTATTTAAAGTGTGGCATTTAATCTATCTTCTAAATATCTGATTAAAAGAAACTTGATTTTCTGTCGTATTCTTCTCCCCAAAAGAATTAGTGTGAGGTGTGCTCCTCTGCTTTACCAAGTATAAATTTACATGAGAATGCAACATCCAAGAGAATCACTTCTGGCACTGAATAAGAAATTTTACTGAAATGAAAAACCCAGCATTACTTACTGCAAGGCTATTCCTCTACATCTCTCTGGACTGGCCCTGAGCTCACCCTTAGATCCTCACACTGGTCATGTCACCAGTCCTAGAGGATCGGGGCATGTATCTTAGGATGATCTTACCAAGAATTCCTGTGTATAAGAATCACTGAAGTTGGGCATATTCAGCACAATCAAAGACACAAAAATGTGGGAAAAGTCACTGAGGTGGTTTTGATGAGAAATACTTTGGTATATTTAGACACATATGCCAAAAGATTCCCTTATGAGCAGTAAAGTTTAGAATAGCCTCCAATGCAGAGTATTAGGACCTCAAGACCCAAGCCCAGATGAATATTAACAAACACAGGAAATCTTTTCCAGTCTTATTGTTTCTGCTTCAAAACCATTCTCCTAAAGCTCCCAGTTTAGTATCATTCATAAGCCTTATAAAAATACCACAAATGGAAACAAGATTCACTAGCACAGAATCACAGAACTGTGGTGGGAGCACATGATGAAACACAAATGCAATCAATCAGAGAAACTGATTCTTGGGGGGAAAAAATGCAGACAGTGTACTCTGCTGCCATTCCTGTAAATGGAATTCAGCTTCCAGGTAACTTAAACGTCTTGCTGACAGAATGTTTTACTGATGTCACGGTGATCTTGTATTTCATTTCCTAGCTGAGTGTGGGTGCAAGAGAAAAGGCCCTTGCAGGCAACTGTGCTAACACTTCGCATCTGGCTGTGCTCAGCAGCCATTTGAAGGCTGTCAGTGCCTGGAGAACAGTGGCACACCTCTCTGGAACTTTAATCCGTGGCAGGAGCTGGATGCACATCCAAAAAATTAGAAGTTACATATGAGGAAAAGTATTACTCTGTTAGCAGTTAAGTCACAGCCGTGCAATGAGCAAATTGCACAGCAATGCAGCTTTGTCTAATGACTATCAGTTGACCAAAAAGAGCTCAGGGATACATAACACATGCAAAAATAAAAGCCCATACATCTTGATTTAGATACTTTGAAAGCACTTCCTCTGCTATGGCTTTGTAGCTTTCCACCAGAACCTTTCATCCAGGCAGCCCCCAGCTCCCATGCACACAGTAGCACAGCTCCTACACACAAACCCCCTCTGCCTGGTGGGTCACTCAATCAGGGCTCACATCTTCCCTGCAAACAGGATATGATTCAAAAGTGACATAATGCACATTCACCCCAATCTCCCAATAATCCCCTTTCACCACTTGTGGAAATGCTTGGTCAATAAAACATAATGACATTATTGCAATAAAGTCATTTTCAAGTTAAGTGCCTGGCTCTCTGTCTCTGGGACCCCACCAACAGTCAGGCTCCCATCCAGAAAGTAAGCAAAGGCTTCAATTTTGCAAATGATCTCATTTACGAGGGGTCAATCTAGATTCCATTTAAATCAGTGTGAGCCTCCTGTCTCTAAAGGTAGTTGGACCATACTCCACAAATGGAGGACCTCTCCTTTCAGTCACATTCCCTAAATCCTTCCTTTGCAGGATTTGTCAGGTACCTCACGGTGCCAGCTCCTCCGTGTGTCACAGAGTCACCAGGCGATCAGGACGTGCTGTGGCAGCCTGCAAGGCTGGTCTCTGAGCAGACTGCACCCTGGGGAAGCGTGCTGTCCACCAGCTGGTTGTGCTGGTGGTGCCCACCTGGTCCAGCCCCAAATTCAGACACCATGGAGGCACAACCTGACACCTACAGCGACACTCGCAAGGCTGGAGGTGGTGTGCTCCAGAGAGATTCAGCTCCATGGCCTGGCCAACTGCACTCATATCTAACCTCCTTCTTCTCCCCCATGCACCAAGGCAGAGCTCTGCATCACGGGGCAGGGAAGGGACAAGTGACAGACCCCAGCCCCAGACCCCTGCAAGGCAGCCCAGCCCATCACCCCAGCACCAGGCACTGCAGAGCAGGCAGAGCCAGGAGCTGCAGCTGCCGCAGCACTGGGCACACACAAAGCTGGGAGCCAGCTCCAGGGCAGAGCAGAGAGCACACCTCACTGGGATGTGCACACCTCAGCAGGGTAACTTCTCCATGGCTGCCACCAACTTTTTTTGGAGCCTGCTGCATTCTCCAGTTAGGAAAAGTACACCAGCAACTAAATAACAAGCTTGTAAAGGAAAAGATTTCCAGGCTGAGATCTGTCAGGGCTTCCTGAAGTAGTAAAGGAAAGTGCTACTATGTATAAGATGGTCATCAGTGCTACTGCCAAAAGCACCCAGTGTCCTTTCATTCCCTACAAAAACCTCTGTTGCTCAGGACTGGAACTGCTGTTGGATTCTCTTCCTTGTAAAGAAATAAATAATACTGAAAACGAATAACCAACAGCAGAGCTGGGGAGGGGAAGAAGGACTTCCCCAAGAAGGGAGGGGAGCAGCAGAAGGTGGTTGCAGGGGAATGAAATCAGATTGTCCCAAAATAGGTGGCACTGGGAATGGGAAAGAAGTCCATAGCCTCTCCAACACACCCACCAAAGCTCTTGCAAGCAACCACCCAGAAACTCCAACCAACAGCAGCCTGACACGGCCCCAGCCTTTATATTCATCCATCCAAACCCACGACCCCTCTGGTACCCCAGGAAAGCCACCTGAGAGGTAATAAAGGTAACTGGAGACTCCCATCCACACTCTCTGTACCTCTGCAGGTTCCAGCTAAGCAGTTCAGCAGACACCAGCATTTACTGCTTGACTTGCACTGTGCCACCACAGGCTGCTCGTGTTTATAGGGACAGAGCACAAGCCCCACAGCAGCTCAAGAGCAAGCCAGGGACCAGGGCTCTATTTTGCCAGGCACAAACATTTCATGGATATTTCAGGTGTTTCTAATCCCTCCTGTTCTGTAGGAGGTGTTAGATCATTTCTGTCAACACACACCCCCGCTTCCAGGCAGGGGCAGGGGGGGAAATAAATGTATTCTTCTTTTATTCTTCTCTCTCCAATCCTAACTGCCATCATGTCACTCCAACTTGGAGATCTGAGGGGCTCCCATGGAGACCAGACAGCCCTTTTCCTATTTTATCAGTCCCACACACCAAGCTGTCCCCTCAGCACCCAGCCCAGGGACCCACCAGACAGGGAGCACCACAGAGCCCCCAAAGCAGCTCCCAGAGCAGAGCTTCGGGCTGGAACAGAGACAAATCCTAAAACCCCAGAGCAGAGAGGCAGTGACTTAATGACAGCTCAGCCCATGAATCCAGAATAGCAACTTGTTTGTTGTCTGAAGCTGGAATCCACTTTGTGTGATGACAGATAGCTTAGGAGAAGCAGATCCTGCCTGCCAAGAGAACTTCAAAAAGGACAAGGGGAAAGCAAAAATCTGGCTGGAAACCAAATGCTTTGCTAAACCTAGATAACACACTGTTTACCAACAGCAAACTAGATTAAGGGGGGAAAAAAAGGGATTTATGCAAATGTTCTTAATTTAATAATTATGATCAGATATGGCTTTGTTTCTTCCATGTAATTTGTGTAATACAAATAAGGTACAAGGGCTCTCTTCCCCTATAGGAAATGAGAATTATTAAACGTTGCACCGAAAAGTGAAGGAATGTGTTTATTGACATGAAAAATGATCCTGCGGATACAAAAGCTTTTGTATGTTAATTGCTAAATGTCAGTGCAATTTAGAAAGTGGTTGCAGAAGGAAAGAATTCCTTTCCAAAACAGAAGTGGCTTTTCCTCATCCACCATCCTGATTCAAGACTGCATCTTGAAAGTATTTATGGCTGTGTTTTGATTGGTGACATTGGGTTAGTACCCAAAAACATCCTCACTTCATATTGATGTGGTTACTTGCTAGGAGGCATAAAGGAAGTGAAGGATTTCCTCCCAGTTTTATTACTGAATGTTTAAAATGTTTCCTGGGGTAAACAGCACTAAAGCCATCTGGTTTTGTTCTTTTTTTCTTTTTGGAAACAAAAGGAGAACAACGGTAGCAACTAGTGAATGGAAAAATACAGGTCTAGAGCAATGCTGTGAAAAAGATCCTCCTCTGAAAGAGGGAAGGTGAGCAGCCACAAGTGTCTTTGGCTGAGAGATACACTCAGCAGCACTGAGAGTCTCTCAACGTGGAGTCCCTGGTCTCCTGTCCCGCTCCATAAACGAGAAGAGAAATACAAAATGTGTGATTCAGCTGCCAGATAGTTCGAGATGCTTCAGTAAATTAAACTTTGGACTGGAAAACGAAGGAGCTTCTTCACATGTTTAATTACAGCCTGTTGGTTTATTGCTCCGAGGGGGGAAACAAACCAACAAACCCAAACCTTTGCAGGCCTGATGGAGAAAGACAGACAAAGAAAACCTACCATGCATTCATGAGCATATTTGCAGAAGGAAATGAGTACACTCTATCCAAAACCTGTTTGTGAGGCATGCAAACCCTGAGAGGTGCAGAGCAGCCACCAGCAGAACCCGTAGTTACACTGAGTCAAAAAACAGGACATGTTTCACCATGATAAAACAACAGAACTTGCAGAACACCCTGTGGGGTCCTTCTCATCCAGCATCTCCTGGAGAACCTCTGGCTGTAAAACCTCAGGACAGTTTAACCAACACGGAGGAAAGGTTGATGTGTCATGGGATGTGTGCCAAGCTCTCCCTTCCATGTGCAAAACCTTTCTCTGCCAAAGCAGAGCCAGCCATGGTCATGGAGACCTCTCCTAAGTCTCTCCTCAAAAGATGCTACTTGCACAGCTCTGCAAAAGTGGTCCTCACAGCTAGGGACAATCCATGACTTTCCCAGGAAGAAATCATACAGTTTAATGACTTCTCTGGTAAGCTGGGCTTATTAATAAAATTCATTTATTCCAGTTATAGAGCAAGGCACAAGGAATGCAGGGATGCCAACAGCCCTGCAAGTCTACACAGGAACAAAGTGCTCTTGGAAGCACCTCTGCAGCTGCAGTCACACAGCCTGGCATTTGTGCTCCCCTGGCACTGCTGGGGGCTGCAGTTGTGTTTCTCCATTAACCATGGTAGGATGCAGGCAGAAACACCACAGGCAACCCTTGGATCTCTACTGTCTTATAGAGACTGCAAAACTTAGAGGAAGAAGAAAACTGCCACCAAAACGATTTAAAGGCTGGGGAGGAGGAACTGCTTCCAGTGAGAAATTTGACAGGCAGGATTTATTGAGCTTATCAAAGAGAAGACCAAGGGTGACTTGATTACAGGGTATTAAGTACCCCCATGGAGAGAAAATACCCATCATAAAGGGCTCTTTAATCTAGCAGGGAAAGGCTTAACAAGAACCCATGGCTGGAAGCTAAAGCCAGACAACTTCAAATAGAAAACACAGCACAGATTTTAAACAGTAAGAGCAAGCTGGCAAAGGGTGCAGTGGATTCCTCAGTCCATCTTGAAAAACGCTGCACAGCTGCCTCCATTCCCAGCAAGGGCCAGGCCTGCAAGGAGCACTGCTGAGATCCTTCCCCTGCTCGCAGCAGGGCTGCAGCCATGGGAGATGCTGTTGGAAAGGGAGAGGGACTTGGCCACCCACACCCACCTTGTGACAGCACCTGGCTCTGCACCATGGCCAGGTGAGAGATGCGTGCAGCAAGGAACAGTTACTCCTACAGAAGAGGAAAAGATTCGCTGCAGCTATTTAACAGATAAATTTGAAGTCAGCCTTCACCAAAAAAAAATATCAAATTTACTGTAACTGATTTTGGCTTTCCACCTGCAGAGCAAGACTGAAGGAACATTCAAAGGAGATTAAAAGACAGGGCTTTGGCTACTGCTTTGTAAAGCATCTGGTATCCTAGTCATGTTTGGGATTCTTCCTCCTGCCTGACTAATTACTTCTATTTCCTGTTTTCTTTGAAATTGCTACTATGTTCTGCACTGCTGGAATCTGAAATATTGTTTCATGGAACATGGTTGTATTTGTGCATACCACAAACTCCAGAGATGCCAAATTCCTTTTTGTGCTACTGCTCCAGCTCTTGAAAAAATATTTCCCATCTCCAGCAAATATCAACACCTCTACCCCAAGAAAAGTGTGAAAGCTTCAAAACCATATAAAAATGTTTCACCACTAAAAAAAAAAGAGTGATGAAAAATTAGATTTCTCTATTTGCACTCACAGCCTGCCTTGTTCTGCACTCAGAAAACTTGGTGAAAAAAGTTTTGATGGTCAGTTCACATGTTAGTTTCCTTCAGCTACAAGAAAAGTCTTGGAATTAAACCAAAAGACAGGGAAATTGCAGATTTTTCCTAACACTGCCACTGATTAAGTGATGGACCCACTATCATACAGATATTTCTCTTTTACTGAAAAAAAAGGTTATAATATTCAGTTCCAGGAAATTCAGCTTTTTATGCTTTCACTCTGCAGAGGTCAGCTGATGGGAAGACAGTGTATTTCTGCTCTTTGTTATGTTCTCTTGTACAGTAACTTCAGGGTTTTCTGTGTAAAAATCTGGGATTTTGCAAGTAAACTCCCACTGAAATTCCACTTTTTACGTACTTCCCTGTCCCCAGCCAGTGTCAGGCTGCAGCCTGCACATGTGTTTTATAGTCTTTGTCTCCTCCTCGTATTCAGGAAGGTTCTCTGCTGTCTTGCTTTTGTGTCCTTCTCCCCACACACCACTCCTATTCTCATCATTAATGGTTGATAAATAGCTAATGAGTGGCTTGGACATTAGGGCCTCCCTTTCCATCTGGGCTACATGCTATTTTACAGGCCCTGCTAAATCTTTATTAGATTTGGGTGCACATTATTGATTTAGGTAGATGAGGTCGTTGTAACCTCATCTCAAAGAGAAAGGAAGCAGGAGAAGCCAAATGTAATTCAGCTGTTATTTTCTGTAGCACTGCAAATCAATAGGAGGGAAAAAGTCAAAACAAAACCAAAAAGTGTCCATTAAAAAAAAAAAAAAGAGTCATAACTGGACCTTAAACCAAATGCAATGGTCTTACAGGCATTTGGAAGCAAAGAACTGAGATAGGCTATAAAAGTTAAGAGCTTTTCCCATTTTAGCACTACAGAATGGGTGGTAGGTTCTAGTGAAGAGACAACGTTAATAAAATACCAGGCTGTTCCTAGGGCAAAGTGACATCTATTTATAGAATAAGAACACTTTACCTAAGGTACAGTGATGGCTTAATAAAAGGGCATCTTTTGCTTAAGTTATTTTTACTCCTGTTAAATGGCCGTATCAGCACCTGCAGCTCAGGCTTTATACTAAGCACTTTTGAGCATCCTGTCAGAGGTAACTTAAGCACAGAAATCCCACAGAAAGTCTGGCATTCAGGGCTGGTCCCTCTGAAAGATTTCAACACACTGTCACCACTTACAATCCTACGGATGTGAACACCAAGAATGTACATGGGTTCAAAAAGACCCTGCATAAATATATGGGAAAGAAGCCTGGAGGTGCTTTAGGAAAGAAATCCTTGCACAGATGTGTACAAGAGCTGTGTATTCATCCTGCCCTGAACCCCATTCCACACATGGGGCAAGGTGAGCCCGGGAGATGACAGCACTGACACAGTGCCCAGAGACTCACTGGTGGCTGTGGGCCTTTTCCTCCTCTTCCCAGCAGTGGTGTCAGGCCAGCCCTGTCCTCCCCAGCTCCACCAGACAGCTCTCAGCTGTCAGCTCAAAGCAGAGGTGATTCCAAGCTGAGCACCTGCCCCCGGGACAGAGGTGCCGACCCCAGCTCAGCACCCCCTCAGCCCTCCCCATCTGGCCCCACGAGGGCCTCTCCCTTCATTCTGGTTTGGAGAACGCAACCCAGGGTGGCAAATTCCAGCAGGCAGCAGAGCACTTAGCCAAACTCACAAAGGACTTGTGTATTGTATGCCTAATCCTCGGGCATTTTGGGATTCCCATCCTAAAGCCACATACCAAATCACACAAAAGCCATTTTCACCTGAACACGGGGTTGTTGTTCCCTCCTAATGCACCGTGACAGGCTGCCGGCTGTTTCCAAATCACACTTCTTTGATCTCCCCATTCTAAAGGAATACGAAATTCAAGGCTGCTGGTTGTATCCAGGAGCTGTCAAGTTCCACTAATCTCCCTCCCTCTCACATGACACCCAGCTGGTGTTTACCTCTGCAGCCACATTCTGGTGTGGAATTCCAAAGCCAGGGAGCATGGAGCTGCCGGGAGGATCCTTGGGTCACTTGCACACAGTCAGCTCCTGCAGGACTTTGTCCAGCTTGTGCCTGAGCCTGTGCAAACCACTCTGTCCTATTCAGCAGATGGATTTGGTTACCTGGAAGAATTCCAGGCTGGCAGCACAGCCCTCTCACTGCAGTGCCACAGTGGTAGCCAAGAGGGAGACCCAGTGACTCAGCAGTGCAAGATCCAAACTCTTTATCCACTCCTGTGTTTCACCTGATGTGATCAGTGGTGGTGTGAGTGCTCGTTTTCCTCTTGTCCACTAATGACCAGCATTAAAAGCTCAGCTCATCAGTGCGTGATAACAGTCACACGGGAGTCTCTCTCTATGTTTTCTGGTACGATAAACCATGACAGAGCACAATATATTCCATTTTACTGCACCTGTGACCAGCTCCCAACCAGGCACTGCAACCTCAGCGCCCACCAAGCACAGGTGCATCTCCAACCCGTTGCTTTAAACTAGCCAGAGAGTCCACACCCTGGGAACCCATGTGATTTCTAAGACACTGGAGAAGAACTTGGAGAATTTTCAAGCTGTACACATCTCCAGGCACTTCTGCAAATGATGCTGAGTGCAGCCAGCTCATACCACAGGATCCCTGCTATTCTGCAATCTGCAGCAGGGCACTAAATGTAATCCTCTCCAACAGAGAAGCCTGGGACACTTACAAGAAAATGTGACCATATCTGTCCAAAGTGCAGTTAAGAAACTACAGCCCCAGGGGCAGAGCATCTTAGCTTTCATTTACCATTTTGTGGTTTCACAATTACACTAAAAAGGTCAAAACTTCCCTTCACCAAACTGGTTTGAGTGAAAAGTTGTGTATTTCTATCTGGTGTCAGGGACCACTAGCCTGTCTCCAGCTCTTACCAGATGTGCAGTAGGACACCAATTCCAAGTCTCCCTCATCTTCCAAAGACTAGAAAGGTCCTTGGATCAAAACCACAACAAATTATAACAGCCACCATCACCACAGGTGAATGTGCAAGCCACCCATGCAGTGATTGGGCGTGAGTTTTATGCCCATGTGAATGTTCATTTTCTAGATAAGCCAAGGAGAAGCTGTAAAGTGAAAGTTTTTTGTTTGACCCAGTAAGGGTCTTTATTCAAGCTCCACTCCCTCAGTCCAGCTTAGGTCCAATTCTTTCTTGTTGGATTTAGCTGCTGCTATAGCCAGAATTTCCTTTTTGCCTCATTAGCCAGAGCAGTGGCCAGTTTTAAAGCTTTTCTAACACTTCCTTCCTTCTCCCCATCCATAATGCTCCCGCAGACATCATCATGGTTCAGTGAGAAAATAATGAAGAAAAATGTACATTCGACAGTTTGCTGAGACTGCTTGCTCTGCTAGTCTCAGTTTTGGTTTTTGTTAATTCCTGAAACACTTCTGCCAGGCAATACCTACTCTGCAGCAGGAAGCAGCAACCCTGGAGTCACAGAATCCAAGGTCTGTTTCCACACAGCAGCAGAGGGAGATGCTGCAGTGGACCTGGCAGTTCTGACCCTTGGAAATTCACACTGGCCGTGTCTCTGGTCTGTATGGATACACCTGAACATGTGCATGAACATGGAGCTGAGGGCTCCTCAGACACTTACCAGCATCTGTGGCAGGCAGCCACAAGCTGTGAAAAGAGACAAAACATCCCACATGCTTGGGAAGAAACACACCATGCTGTTAACCATCAATGTACACAGCTTATTCCCTCCCCACCACCATTCATCCAAAGAAATCCTTCAGTCACCTCTGCCAGAAAAGCAGTGACATTTCAAAATAGCCACATGCAGATTAACCAGCACTTTTGCTGGCTCCAAAAGAATCAACACAAGTTGATCTTCCAGCCCCAGACACACCGGGCCTCCTGCTGCCGTTTATGTGGCCACAAACAGAGATCAGAGTCTTATGTTCTCATCCCTCACCACTCAGTGCCTGGGCTGGCTCCTCGCTTGGCCCGGACTCAAAACCAACGTTGTCTGCAGCAAACACAAAACTTGTGGCCACCTGGGCCATGGTGCACCACCGGCTCTCACTCAGAACAGTGTTTCCCAGAGATACAAGCTGGGGTAAATGAGCGGGATAATGACATAACAAACACCAGTGGGTCATCCTTAATTCAGAAATTGTGCTCTGTATTCCCAACCAACACCATCAGACACCTTATCCTTCAATATATAGGCACTTCTCAACCTGCAGACCAAGAGCCCCTGGGAATCCTGAGATGATTCTACAAAGGGTAATTAAAGAAAAGTGAGTCTGTTGTTAATGGACTTAAATTAGCTCTATGGGGATCCAAGTACTCACTGAATAGTCTTTTTAATAGGAAAAAAAGAAGATTTATATGGACATTCGCTGCACAAAGAGCTTATTCTCCAAAGTGGCAGAAGTCAGAGACACCTTCTTGGCCCCTGTCCTGCACACATCACATCCCTTGCCCGTGTCTGTCCCCGGGCAGTGCTGACCAGCTCTGGATGGGGCGGCCTCCTGATGATATGCTGTTGTTTTACATAAGCTCAACCCATAAGAACCAAAATCAAACAGCAAAAGGTCACTGGACTGAGATGTAAGGAAAACTTCTTTCCTAAAAGTAATGTTCATAAAATTGAAAACAAGCTAAGGTGGAGACAGCTCCCGTAGCACAGTATCACTGATCAAATATTGAAACATGATCACTCCGAAGAGAAGCCCTGCGTCCTGCCACATGTGCCCAGTCCTCTCGAAACTTCATTAAAGTCTAGTAAAAAATAAATAAGATAAATATCATTTGCATTTATTATACGAATTAGAAGAGCTTGCCAGATGGGGAGCTCTCCTCCAGCAAGGCCGTTGTTTTCCAGGAGAGAAAAGCACTGGCACTACCCAGCTGTTTGGGGCCTGTGATGTTCCCTCTCCTAGAAAACCATCGCCCCTGGCTTCTCCCTGTAATTAGTTCGTGCTAATACCCTTGGCTGGGCTGTGGAAAAGTCACATTCTGAAAGATCACCCTTGCGAACAGCTGCACTCGGGAGACAAAACGTCACCACTCCAAGCTGTCAGCCAATTCATCTCCAGCGAAAGTCAACCGGGCCATAAATTGGGAGTTCTTTATCTCAGGACAGCAGACTGAGCAGGGCTTTAATTGCTGAGCTATGCTAATGAGCCTTGTTTGTGACACAAGGTGCTTCGTGGTGGCTCTGTCGGGGAGCAGGGCACTGCCACCCCCCCGAGGGCACGCACGATCCGCTTAGAGCCGCGGCCGTCTGCATGCAGAAGAGAAATCGTGTAGCGGCCCCCTCAGCACGGCACCTTATCAAAGGCATCATTAGCAGCTGCTTAGTGGAGTGCCAGGAGCCTCTCCTGGGTCTGCTCAGTTCAGTTCGCTCCTATTCTTTCCTCCCTTCCCGTCTTCCCCCCTC
>VZRQ01009769.1:37956-57618 GCA_013397975.1 Machaerirhynchus nigripectus | reverse complement strand
GTTCTGTAAACATCGCTGTCAAATCATCTGCAGGGGAACAAAGAGATACCAAGAATTTAGGGTTTCCTCAGAGATAAGAGCTGCGTCTGGTTTTAAAAGGAATTAAAACAAAACAAATCATGCCCGGGGAAAAGCAAACAAAGGAATATCGGCTGAAATCTTTCTTGCTGACTTCTTGAGTCAAGCTCTACTTCAGCCTGGATTTCACTTTTTTTCCTTCTGGGTTAGGGGCAGTAATGAAAACAGTTATTTTAACATTCATATTTTGGAAAATCATCAGATTGGTATGCACTGGAAGGGATCTTAAAGACCATGTAATTTCAACCCCACTTCCATGGGTAGAGAACCTTCTGCTAGATCAGGTTACTGAGAGCCTGATCTTCAACACCTCCAGGGATGGGGAGTCCATAGCCTCCCTGGGCAAAATAATAGCCCAGGTGGACACGAGGCTACAGATTTCCTTGTCCATTTATCAAATGCTGTTTCATTTGTCCCATTAACAACAAAGCTTGCTTGCCACAGAAAGCCCAAGCCACATTTCCATCGGCGAGGGCAGTGTTCAGCATCTTGAAAAATCATTAGTACTTAAATGTGGCATTATTATTCTTACGGTACTTCCCAGGGACTCGTGCAGGCATCGCAGACCCCATGTGCCAGACACTCTACAAACATCCATTTCCCCAGTCCCTGAGATCTTTTAACCTGGGGGCCCAACCTTGCATTCACTCACACACTTGAGTAACCACCAGCATCTCATGGCCCTACTGAAATCAACACAACTGATGAATGGAATGAAATCAGTAATTACCCATGTGCTTAATTATTTGCAGAACTGGGGGCTAAGTGCTTCATTTTTAGCTTTACGCTTGAAAATATTGGTTCTAATCTAGTGTGCCTCACTTCGCACTCAATCCCACAAGGAACAGCGCGGTCTGGCCTAATTAAGCAAAAGCACTTAACGAAGTGTTTAACTTTAAGCATGTGAACAAACCCATTGACTGAACACTGCTTTGCTTGGGTCGGCTCAGCCCCTTGCAGGATGGGGCCCTTCAGCCCAGGTGTTAGGGGGACATAACAGGGTGGGAAGCACGCCCCAACCCCAAACCTGTCCAAGGCCACATGCTCAGGGTGCTGGACACCCCAGGGCCCCCCTGGCTGCTGCCCAGCAGTGTGGTGGGTGAGCCAGGAGCCCTGGCAGGGCTGAGGATCCACCAGCGTGTCCCTCAGCTCCCACCCTGGATGGCATCCAAGTCTGCGCGTGGAATGAGGGGCACAGAGGCGGTGCTGGGATTTAAAGGGAAGCTGCAAATGTTCTCTGTAATTAACTGACTGGCAGTCTTCGTGCTCAAAAGCACATCCCTCATTTAACAGCTCCCACTCTGCAGCAGAGAAACCCCCGAGCCCTGCTGCAGCACGGATGGCCCCGGGGGCTGGAGCAGAGAGGACCTCCCTCGCTGCCAGGCTGGGAGAGGCACAGGTCAGGGGTGGGGGCTGCAGAAGGGGACTTGCAGCCAGACCCCTCTGCACCTCTGTTTCCAACTCTTCTTTTTGCCAGGCTGAGGAGTACCTGCAACAGGGCACGTGCGTGAGGAGACCCAGCTCTCCCCAGGCCTGGGCTGCCTGGGATGAAGCCTCCAACCGTGGCTTGCTTCTTACAAGCCCTAATTTTAGGCCCTTTAGGACACAAAATAATGATAACACACTCCCTGGAAAAAAAATCCCCTTGGGCCTGTGTAAAATTAGCAGTGTGCTGACTGTCCCACTTTCGCTCCCGCTATGTGGGGCAGCCTGGCTTATTAATACACCGGACTCATTTCAAGATCCTCTGCTTTCCCCCTTGCAAAGCGAGCCCAGAGGCAGCCAGACTGCTTCTCCCAGCACTGCCAAAGGTGCCCCTCTCACCCTGACAGACAAAGCCTCCTGCACACCACCTGGGAAGGTGGCAGGAGAGGACAGGGCAAGGTGGAGGAGCTGCAGGCTGCCCTGGTGTTGCAGGGGAGGAAGAGGAGGGATGTGACCTTTGCTGGCACAAGAGACGCCCCAAAAATGAGGGTGAAGCACAGCTTGGACTCTCCAAGGGGGAGAAGATAAACCAGAGGTGCTCTCCACGCTTCAGAGCCTCCAGCAGCAGCCTGGCAAGGCAGCAGGGACTTCAATGCCACTCCTGGAAGGAGCTGTCCCTCTGTCCTGCACACACAGAAGCACACACTCCTGGAAACAAAGCACAGCTGAGCAGGAAAACTTCTCAAAAGTGGCACCATTACCATAATTCAATATTAGTGTAAAATGCAACCTCTACCCAGAAACTCAGAGGAGATTGGTCCCTTGAGACCTGTTGTCTGCTCAGGTGAAAACCCCCTGACAGGACTCCCCAGGGCAAGGGAATTTCAGAGTTGCTGTGAGATTTATTCCAGTGTGGAAGAAAAATCCCAGCTAAACTGCAGTGTGCAAGGAGAAACCTGGGGAGAAGAGAAAAGGGGCGCTGACCCCCAGACACCTCTACAAGGGATATGACTGCACGTTAGAGCTATTCAAAGAGAGGGAACCTCAGCTAAAAGAACAAAGTTTTCAGAAATGAGGTTTTTCATAACGTCACATAGCCTGTTCTTTCACTTCAGACTACGATCTGCTCCAGGACTGTTTTATCTCACACTGTTCACAGTGACTGTTGTGAGACTCCGATCCTGAGTTAAATAACTTCCCTGTTAAATACTGACTTAACCTCAGCCCAAACAAAACCTCCCAAAATTACTACTGGCTTTGACTCAGATATGGAACACAACAACGTATGGAGAGAGAGAAAAGGAAAGATCTGGGGGAAAATGATGTTGTGTACCTTAAACAAGAGGAGTGTATAAAGTGCCCTTGCCCCACACAGCCTCAAGAGCTAAGCCTAAGAATCAAATACATTTCAGTAAACAAAAATCCACTGGAATGGCACTGTTTTTCCCTGTGTAGGTTTCTTTTCTCCCATGAGGATAGCAAATTGTGTTGCTTGCTTTTTTTTCCCTTTCTATGAGATGCATTATTCCATTTAAGTGCTCGTGTGTGTTTATTAATAGAGCAAAAATGAGTGAACAAGGAGCTGCTCTGGGGAGGCTGAAAGCCTGTACTGGAGCAATGAATCAGAGGAGCAAATCCATTTAGAAAAATGCTTGTTTTAAGACAAGTTCCTTTCACATTTGAGTTATTTCCCTCTACACTCCAAACGTAATCAGATCCAGTGTCATGCCAGTCCTACAACACCCTGCACACACCCCAGGCAGGACCCTCCAGCTGCATCTGCTGATGCTACAAAACAATCAGAGAGTGACCAACAGCAGCTCACATGTGCTGGGAAGCAACGAGTGATCACTGGAAACATTTAGAAATCATCCCTCACTCAGCGAGGCCTGAGTCGGGCTGTAGAGGAACTGCTGGGGCACTGGCACCACCACAGCTATTGCTGCCATGTAGTGGATGGAAGAGGTGAGACCTGAGATGATTCTGGCCCTCCACGACGTATCCTGTATGCACAGGTGTGCCCCGGGGCTGCAAAGACCTGCTGGGCTGATGGGGACAGCTCACAGGTGCCATCACCGCTCGCTCCAGAGGAGGAGAGGGTCCTGCTGTGCCCAGAGCTGCTGACAAGCCCAGAGGAAAGACCTGAAGAAATGCACGCACAAATACAGACACAAACGTGGGCACAATTCCCAAAGCAGTGGAAAAGCAGGTCCCCACAGCTGGCCTTGGAAAGGGAGTCAGAAGAAAGCGAGGCACACAAGGAAGATGTGCCAGCAAAGGTCACCAGAGAGGGAAAGCACACATTGTTCACTCGCTAATGAAAGGTGTTTAGTAAGGTGAGAAGAAATATTTCAAGGCCAGCTCATCACTTATCACAGCCCCCCCCAGCTCTGGCAGTGACACCTGAACTCCTGCTACCTGGGGACCGCAAAGCTCCCTGAGGACACCAAAGGTCACATGGGTTTTATTCATTTACTCTTTCCAAAGGGCATTGTTATTCACTTGCTGTCAGTATCTGTGCTCGGCAGTTTCAGCTCTCTCTTGGCTTTGCTAAAATAGTTTCCCAGCCAGGGGGGGGGCTGCTGCTGGATCCAGCAGAGCCAGGACAGTCTGTGATGTGGCCGTATCCCCCGGCAAACCCCGGCACCAGGCCCCTGTGTTTAGAGTATCGCCGCTCCTCTGTGCACTCAAACGAGATTAGCTGATTTCAGACAGTGCCTAATGAAAGCTGAGTTTTTCCATGCCAGCATTCGCCTTTCCAGCCTGAAAACACACGGCTGGAAGATTGGCCTGGCATTCAGGCTGCAGCATGTGACTCTTTAATGAGGGAGGTCTATGAACCGCAGGACACACGGGCGCAAAAGCAGCTCCCCGACGTGACCTGCTTCACTGGAGTGGAAGGATTTTTTTTGTGTGATTAAGGCCCACAATGGGGAAACAAACCTATTCTTGGCTCTTTCACAGCCCTAGCAGGTGATTATGAACGAATTCTATAATCATGTTCTGCCTTAGGAGTACCCCACCATCACAACGAGACAAAAATGCCCTGTCTCACAGGAGGATGCGGCAGGTTCAGGGATGAATGTCACAGCAATGCTTGTAAAATGTAAAGACTAAAATTGGAGCAAGCCCTGCAGTGTTGGCTTTGAAAGCCTGCGCGGAATGGCTGGATCACAGTGGTCTTCTGGATCTCTGAGCAACACCTGCAGCAAATGTGGCTTCAGCGCTTCCCTCCTCCCTGCCATCCTACCCAACAGCAGCCTGCTTGGAAAACATCGGGAAGGAGAAGCCAGCAAGCAGAGCAGCTGTTACGTGGCTGGGTGTCAATAAGCATTTCGTGCCCACGCAGGGCACCAAGGGACAGGTTTTCCCTCACTCCCACCTCCAGGTACCACACTGCTGGCTGGGCTGTGGCTTCTCCTGCAGAAGGGCAGAGGGCACCTTGCTCCTGAGCCACCTCTTCCCCCACCTTTAACATTAAGGAGGAAATAAACCAAAGAGAGGGAGGTGCTCAGGCACCAACATGGCAGGGAAAGTGTCGTTTTCCCATTTTTAATTCAGTACTTGCATACTTGTGCCAACAGATATCGCAGCTAGACCTAAAGGTGCTGCATTGCCCAAGGGCTGAAGGTTGTCCCTGCAGCAGCAGCAGGGAATTCCTTGGACCCTGGCAGGTGGAGGCAGTGCCAAACCCCTTCAGTCCCAGCAATGAGTGTCAGGCACCACCCAATCTCCTGGACACTCCCAACAGTCTGCATCACCTTTCTCTAATTTGCTTCTCAAAGAAACAGAGAAATAACATTTTCTGTCTGCTCGTGCAGGAGAAAGTCACAAACAGACAGGAAGAGAAAGTGAGTGACTAACTACAAAATAGTAAAACTGGAGCTGGCCTGAGGAGCTGCAGCCCCAGCCCATGTGCAGACTGTGCTACTTCAGTGAAACCAATGCAAAGTCAGCTCTGTCCAGTTCACAGTTTCACAGCTGATCTCACAGAGTACCAAGAGTGACTTTTGTGCAAAAGCTTTTGCTGTTCTCCCATCATTCTGGTTCACAAATATTGTCCTGTCTGCTTTAAATTGCTTCACACTGGTGGGTTTTTTCTGGCTTATTTCTACAACTCTCTCCTCCCTGTTTATACACATCATCTCCTGGTTTTCCACAGAGCAAGTAAAAGCCAACCCAGATTTTCATATTTCACAGACCCTTTTTGTTTTTTTTCCTTTTTTTCTTCTAAATCACTTCAGGACTCCCAGTGTCCTGGGATTAGTCCAGATTTTTTTTTTTTTTTTTGCAGCCGCAGAACAAAAATATTAAGGTTACATAAAAAACCAGGGCTTTCCATATCTAAGAGCCACGGGAAGGGAGGAGGGCAGAGCTTGGCCACTGCCACAACCACAGCCAGAGCTGCTGACATGCTTCAAACCACGCTCAACTCACTGCCACTGTGGGCAGCCTCTGTGTTTGCTCTCTGTGTCCACAGGAACTTAACAACCAAGTCGTGGTAGCAGAAAAATGGCTCGAATAACAACAGGTTGCTGTTGGGATGGTCATCACTGGACAGGGGAGAGGGGCACCTGACCTGGGCTGAGGGGAGTGGCGTGGCTGGAGGGGCAGCCAGACCTCCCAACGCTGCTCCCAGGCTCACTGCTCCTTTTCCCTGAGCACATGTTGATTTCTGACCTTAAGCTACTTGATGGGCTTCCCTGGAGTATCCAGCGTGGTTTCCACGGAAGCCTCCTCTTTACAATGGGATAAAAATGTGTCTGATCTCTTCCTCACGTGCTAGCAAACACTGGAGGAAAACAACAGGACCCTCCACGAGAAAATATTTCAGCTGCTTTGCAAAGACATAAAAATCAGTACAATAGAAAAAACACTGCATTGAAGCATCTTAAAAGTCCAACCCATGATCTTTTTTCTCATTATGAAGAATATTTTACAAAACAAACTCCTTCAAGCAGAGGCAGCTGCCTGCATCCAGCAAGAAAGAGCTGTAAAGCCTGCCCTCAGACAGCATTTCAGGCAGCATTTAATAAAATCCCAAAGATCTGAGTGCTGTTTGCCACACCATATAGTGTTTCCAAGGGTTGATCTAAACATTTAGTTCAAAACAGCTCTTTAAAAAATCTTGAAATGCTGAAAGTGTGGTTGAATTTCACCTGATGCAAATCTGAGAGGAAATGGGGACAGAAGGGGGATGGAGTGAGCCAGTAAGAAACACAATGAAAACCAGCACCACCACCTAGACAGTCTAGCATGGATTATACAGTTATGGATTTACACAATAAAATATTAGCATGGTGTCACTGGCAAAATTGATTCATGGTACGTCAAAGACACCATGACAGCATTTGCGTAAGTCCCAGAATTTAAGAACAATTAACTTTATTTCTGTTTGTTTCACCTCATAGTAACTTTGGCCCTTATACACCGCTCTATTTCAAAGCATCTTGGGGTTCCAGCGTTGGGATGTTTTCTGACATTGCTGAACAACAATACAGCAGCTCTATCTGCTGCCTTTAAAAAAAAGGAATTCTGGCAATTCTAAAAACTCCATTAACGAGAAGTAACCCTGTTCTGGGAAGGATTCCACCTCTCCCCTCATTTGCAGATGAATGAAACCCTCTCTCGTTCCTGTTCCCTCTTTTGCAGGCACTGCCATTGCAGCAGCACTTCTCCCCACCACAGCCACGGCCACGACCAAAATAACTGTTTAAATGAAACCATCTGGATCCTGCACGGGTGAATTTATTGTTGCGAGGTTTTCACCAGCTGCAGCAAAACAGATCTAGAGATGGGCGAAACCTGGCACGTGTCAAAATAAAATAGTGACATTTTTTACATTTCTCACGATTTCCGGGAAAAAGAAAGCAGAAATGGTAAAATGAGAGGGTTTAGATGTTTTATTACAACAAGGCCAAGGCACTGGAGCTTTATGGCTCTGATGGCTACAGTTGCTGAAACAGCACTAAGAAGCATTTTGAACCAACCATAAGGTTTTAAAACCGTTGTTCAAATACTGATGTATTTGAACACCTTCCATGTATTTGAAACACCTCCATTTCAGTAAAAGCTTACAAGAACACTTTTCAAAGGGTACATTTTGCTTCCAGTACACAAGTTAATACATATCAAGGCTCTCAGGAGCATCATAGATTTAGAGAAAAATCCAACCAAATCACAACACTGTTCATCTTTTATTATCATTGCTGTTTTCTAACCTTATATAAAATCAGTTCCAAAATCAGTTACTTTTCAGTAGCATGCACTTTCAAATTTTAGAACATCTGGGTGTTAAACTTAGAAAAAACTTGTCCATTAATTTAGGACATGATGGTGTTTATTTGTATTCTATTTATTTCAAAAGAGAAGAGCACCCATATTCATCCAGAAAGCTAGAATAATTCGGTACCAGGACAAAACTGCTGAGAAAACCAAAGATGAACCCTCTGGAAATTTGAATGGTAGAGGAATCTTCTCACAATTGAACATACTTACGATAGATATTTTTGCTTCTGCCAGCTGTTCTTTTTGCCCAAGTAACAAAAGTGGAGTCAGTTGTCACTATAGCTCTTTGTGTTTCAATTATCTCAATAAAATCATTATAAAACATGAATAAATAAGGATAAAACTAGCTGGAGTCTTCTCATTAATTTCAGTGGTATCAGGATATAATGAACTTGTCTTTTTAAAGGATCAGGATCCAGGGACATACAGGAAATCTGCATTTACATTTGTGATTTTACATTTACATCTTCTAAGTGGCCTATAACATCAGCTGTTCTGCCTATTTAGAAAACAGGATTTAAATATTTCAAAATTAGTTTTTCTCTGTGTCTCATCTCTACATTCTTGGTGTCCTCACTTCTGCTTTTACTTTCAGGTCCTTAAAGCAATGCCTTTTCTAATCTCCTCCCCCAGCAGTAAAATTTCCTCATCATCACTCTTGTCCACCACTAGCAAGTAAGTCCTTGGCTGTCTGCGTGCCAGCAATGGTTTGAAATGCAAACATATCCATTTCTCCCTCTAGAGCTGGCTCTGTCTTTGGAAACCTTGCTTTTTCTGTGAAAGTTTCATAAACAAAATTCCATGACACTGAATTATACCTTATTTTAGTTAGCCTGCTACAGGAATGGACCAAAATACCCACTTTTTCATTCCTCCAGCAGCCCAAGGGCTGTAGTAAAACAACAGTGCCAAAACTTGAAGTCTCCGAAGCTGGGTTGGGTGGGGCTTGGAGCAACCTGGGATAGTGGGAGGTGCCCCTGCCCATGGCTGGGGGGGGGAATGGGATGAGGCTTAGGGTCCCTTCCAACCCAACCCATTCTGTGGCTCTGTGTCCACCTCAAGCACATTGTGTGAGCTGGCTCGGTGTGTGTTCACTGACAGACGCTGGAGGGTGTTTACACGTGCTGACACTGACACCACAAGATGCTGCACAACACCCAGCCTTACACACTGCCCTGACTGAGGAACTGACAGACGCTGGAGGTGTTTACAGTGCCACAAGATGCTGCACGACACCCAGCCTTACAGACTGCCCTGACTGAGGAACCAGGACGGCACAGAACCACCCTGGCACACAGGGCACAACCTGGACACTGGCTGACAAAGCTCCAAGTGCGGCTGCAAACACGGAATCACCACCCAGGAGTTTCCAAGAAGCTCCATGGTGATCTATTCTCAGCTATGTAACATCCTTCCTGGAAGAAAACATGAAATCATCTTCTAATAAAGCTGCAGATGACACAGCATGCAGAGCGATAACTGAGGGAGAGGATTTTTCTCTGCCAAGGAGTTGGCTGGGGAGAGGAAAGGGAGTCCCAGGCACCTCAGTGGGGTAGGATCAAGTTCCCCAGCTCCGTGGGGGACATGCAGGAGGCAGGGCTTTGTTC
Organism: Machaerirhynchus nigripectus; assembly: GCA_013397975.1. Classification (NCBI taxonomy): domain Eukaryota; kingdom Metazoa; phylum Chordata; class Aves; order Passeriformes; family Dicruridae; genus Machaerirhynchus; species Machaerirhynchus nigripectus. The sequence goes on along the minus strand of VZRQ01009769.1, from coordinate 48,220 downwards.
TGGGAGTCAGAGACGCTCAGACAGGTTTGGGGATCGTGGTGGTTCCTTAGCTGAGCTGACAGACGCTCAGGAGGCAGACAGGAGCAGGCAGGGCTCCCCAGTGCGAGGACATTGATGAGCTCCTTCCCTGGATCTGCTGGCAGAGCTCTGGCAGTGCCTGGCAGAGCCCAGTGTTTGCTCCTGCTCCTTTTTGGGGTGCCAGCCCTGGCGCAGCCATCAGGGTAGCCCCGGGTGAGCCAGTCTGCTGCCGAGCACCGTCCCCACGGAGCAGGGACACACTGTCCTTCCCTCTGCCCTGCCTTCCCAGGGCCCTGCTGTGATTTAAAAATATCCTTTCCCAGACTCTTAGCAAAGACACAAATCTTCTGGTTTGCAGTTTAACTCCTAGGGCAGCCCATGATAAAAGTGCTGGGAAGCGACAGGCCTAACAGGCCGTTGGGACACCAAAGACGTAAGAATTCCAAAGGCTTTGCATGGAATTTCAGATTGTATCTTTATTTTTAAAAGATAAGGGGAGGCTGTGCAGGGAAATACCACCCTTCAGAACCCACCCACTACAGCCTAGTGTCAGAAACAAAACGCTGAGCTAGATGAACCTTGGTCTAAACCTATTTTTACCCTCCCTTTCAGCTGTACACACTGTCTGAGGGTAGTACTGTAGCAAAGGATGCAAATCTTCCTGTACTCCTGGTATTACTGGTGCAATTCCCACCGGAGGGCCATGTTAAATTTAGAGCCCACAATTCATAAAGGAAGCAGACAAGTTGCAGAGAGTTCAGAAAGGAATATGAAGGATGGAAAAACAACATTTACAGCTGCAGGAGCTTGATCTATTTAGCTCATGAAGAGAGGAGTTTAAGGTATGACTTGGTTAAAGACCATCAGTGCTCACAGGGAGAATTAAATATAGAGATCAGGGTCCTCAATTAGCACAGGAACACCTTGACACTGAAAACAGGCAAGTTCTGACTGGAAATACGAGGCACATGTTTACCAGTGTAAATAATGAATTTATTACCAAAGCCAGAGCTGAAGCAGTCAGGATTACTCTTCATTACAGGAGTTTTTTAATAACATTTGAATGCTTTTTTTTCCTGAAAAGACATGTTGAAATTCAAACAAGCACAAACAGAACCAGCCTTGTGATCTGTGTTATCCGAAAGAGCAAGAAGTAATGCTTCCCTTTTTTTCACATTCATAGACTTCTCCCCCTTCCACCAGCAGCCCTGACAGTAATTCCAAGAGTGTAACAGCTCGGAGCGTAATTCTGATCACAGATCCTCCTGGCAGATCTGCTCTGTGTTTGTGCAAGCACCAAGTAGACCTCTCATCTCTCTGCCAGGACCTCTCACCTGCGTGTGCCCCGAACCATAAAAGACCATCATAGTGGCCCTGGTGCTCCCTCCCCACTGCCTGAAGCCAGGAGCCAGCACACAATCCACCTCCTCCCTCCCCTCCTCCTGGTGCCCACCAACAGCAGAAAATCCTCTGACACCCCCTGGTCCAAGCAATTCCAACCAGTCCTTGGTTATCCATCCTGCACTTCCCTAACACCCAGTGCCCACCACCCTCACCGTGCTGTAAGCCCACTCCTCTGTGTCCTGTCCAACAGCATCACGGAGAACAGATTATTCCCTCTTTTGAAGGCCTTTAAGACCATTTTCATGCCTCACTAAAGTCTCCTCCTGACTCGACAGCACCAATTCTTTCTCCCTTTCCTGAGAGGCGACAGCTCCCGTTAGCTTTCGTGGCTGGACTCCTTCCAAGTGCACCTCCTCCTGCTCGAAACGCCACCCCCCACACTCCACGTGGGGCTGCAGGCCTTCCACCATCACATAAAACCCCAAGCTCTGTCACGTGTGCCTGGGAGCAGAACTTGGCCCTCTTTTAATCCCACTGCATTTATCAGCCATATAATGTTTTGCACATTATCGCCCCAATTATAGAGGCTTGTAGGTGATAATGAGATTGCACTGGATATATTCCAGCAAAGCACATTCTAGGTTTTACTAACTTCATTAACCAAGAAAAGATGGTTAATGGCTGAAGAGTGCAATGATGCACATAATCACACCAGTTGCTTTGCTACTACAATTATATTATTAAGATGGATCTTTGAGGTACAATTTTAATGTATAATTAGTGGTTTATCCCTACAGGGAAAAAAAAAAAGTAATTCCAAAGCACCCAAAGGTTTGAGGAAAAATAGGTCTTACTGAAAACACAAATGAAGTCATGCTCTCAGGGTCAGACTCTGAATGGGATCTGTGAGAAAACAGGAGTGCAAGAATTTAGAAATGTAACACAGGCTCCTTGAGGATGTGAAATGCCAGAGTTGCAGTCCACTGACACACACTGGGAGCACCCAACCTCAGCGGTGTCCATGGGCATCCATGCTGTGACTCTTGACAAGACAACAGATCCCAGAATGTATCAGAAATGTAAAACATTTAGACTGATTTAAAATTATTTCTTGGTATTTTATTGACTTCTGTATTCTTCAGTTGTTTATTTTCTTGGGCATCACTGTTCTTCCCAATAGAGACAACCTCAATTTCAGATTAAGAAAGCCAGCACCACCAAGCAGGCAGAACCATGAAGAACCCTCTGGTTACTCCTTATACCAAATAACAAAACAGAAAAGGAGTGTAAAATTTCACAAGCTGTTTCCAAGTGCAAGCCTGATGTTTTTTTGATTGCTTTTCTCTTTCACCTAAATTGTACTTACCAGCTTGACAAAAAAATGCAATTACTGTTTTTCACTCGGAATTTTTCACTAATTTAATCAAGTTGTCAGGAGGAATACTATTATCTTCACCATGTGAAATTAATATATCAGGAACTTATCTACTGTCTTGCATGTGTGTATGACATTTATATGGATCATTGCAACTAATATATATATATCACTTCTGCTTGGTAAAATTTCACACAATAAAAAATCTTCAGAACTGAATTTGTGATTGTCTGAAAGTCCTTGATATGGCTGGCTCTGCCAAGGAGCTTAGCAGGAGGATTTGCTGGATTTAATCAGCCAGACAGACCTCAGAAATTCTGCTCAAATTCTTGTTGCTATTAGAAATATGCACTAGCATTTGCTAATTCAGTTCAGAACTGATTCAGAGACTAAAAGCAATAAATCTTCATGCAAGCCCTGAGCTCTCAAGCATATCCTGGAGCAGTGATTTTTGGAGAGGAGGAATACATAAAGGAATGTAGACTGTCTAGCCAAAATTTTATTTGAAATACTCTTTTCAATGAATCCAGAGACTTGTCCAAAACAGAAAACCTCTGATTCTTCCCAAACGCATTGACTTGCCCTTCCACTTCCATGACCCTGCCCAGGAGACAAGAAAGCAGGGGCAGCAGGAGATGAAATATAGTACAAATTCTTGGCCACCCCCTTTAAGTAAGGAGGAGTTTCATCACTGATATTAAACAGGAGTTTAATCTGCACTGCGAATCACCAGGACATCTTTCTGTGCTTTAAGAGCTCCGTGGTCTCCTGAAATCTAACAAAAGATGCCAGCTTTGAGAAAAACTGCAGGTACTGTGGCAAGGGCTGCAATGGTAAGCACATACTCAGTGTTTGCTGGACTGGGGCTTCATTTATTATTACCCTGGAGTTAAAGGAAAGTGTGAGACAGCATTACCTGCAGGCAAAGCCGACTGACATGCCAAAATTCAATGTGTGAAACCTCCAAAATACCCCCAAGAGGCACAAACCTGACTCAGCTGCTGGGGCAGTCTCTGATAGCAGCACATGAACACAACCTGCCAACCACAATCAGCTCCAGATATGAACCCCTGGCTGCAGAGGAGTCCGGCAGGCTGGGATTTTAACCTCAGAATTTCCAAATGCACAGGCCAGGTGAACAGGGTGGTGTCAGCAGGTGCAAGGCACTGGCTGCAGCTAAGCAGCTCAGCTTGGACCAGAGAGCTCCTGCTCCCCAAATACTTGAGTCTGAGAACACAGAATGGTTTGGGTTGGAAGGGACTTTAAATCTCGTTCCAACCCTCCTGCCACAGGCAGGGACGTTTTGCACTAGACCAGGCTGCTGAGAGCCTCATGCAGCCTGTCCTTGGTCACTTCCGTGGGTATCCAGAGATATTCAGTGATAATAAAGTTCAGTAATACAGATTTGATTTCATTCACTACAAAATTGTAAAATTAACACACTTCCCGTGCCACTTGAGGCTCACAGGATCTTTTCAGAAGAATCTGGTTCCCAGTTTCAACATGAGTCTGATTTGCTGTAAGAGGGAGATCTCATTTGACATTTAGGAACTGAAGTGCTTATAGCATTTATTACATTTCCCTGATATATTAATAAAATTCATAAACACAAACTGTTCTTCAACAAAAAAAGAACCAAACCTACCTTTCAGTTTTCATGAAAACTATTTGATTTTCTCATAAACAGTATATATGAATTTCCATGCCACTCTGACATTCCTCTCCATAAGTTAGTATATCTTCAGGAAAAATATGGTTCTGCTGATAAACATTTGGCTCTCAACTTTTTTTTTTGTTCTGCAGTGGTTTGTATGGGCAAGTCACAACCCTGGCTGGCTGCCTATGACCTTTGCATTCTCCTTTAAATTCCATGCATTTGCAAGAGATGATGGAAGAGCCGATACTATCTACTGTTTATCAGCCCTGATAATTAGATTAGATACATTTTTTGATTGCAAAAATAGTCTTGTAATGGATTTTTTGGGTTTTTTTTTACAGCTACTATTTCCAACACTTTCAGCAGCGCTCTGAAGATTTGAAAAAGTCAGTGTCTGGGAAGCACTTTGTCACCTTCAGCTGAGAAACTTTTTTGGAGGGAGAGGAAATTCAGTTTCTCTTCTCTCTGCACTGTCAGCCCCCAGAGCATGAAGTCTCTTCTCCTCCTATTTGCTGTCAGACCTGGAGAGGGCTCAGCTGTCCCCTCCAGCCCCCACACACCCCCTGTGCCCTCCTACTGCTCCAGCCAGGCTGATGCTGCCACACGGCAGTCTGGGCTCTGCTGAATGCTCAGCTTCAGCTGCTCTTCGTTCAAGGTGCCATTGCTGGAGATAAAACAAAATAGGGGAAATGATGGCATTTTGCTGGAAATTCGAGCACTCAACAGTCAAGCAGCAGAGCCATGTTTAGGGTGCCCATATAACTCCCTGCTGTGATGTGCACATTACTTACTTGATGACAATGATGTACTCTTGGAAGCACCTTTATTTTCTGCTCTCAGCTCTTTCCAGTTGTCTGCATGCAGTGAGCTGGAGCAGCAGTTCTTACAGAGCTGGCTACTGCTGTGTGCTGCTCTGCATTTTCGATGGCTGAATCAAATTGAGAGACAGCTAAAAATGCACTATTTCCCCCACCAGCTCTGTTTGCCCGGGTAAACGTTTGCTGCAACAGTCAAGCGACTGTCATGTCACTCCAAAATGACTGATCTGGACAGTCACTCCTGCCCCCAGCGCAGTGAAAGTTGTGCTCTACACCCTGGAGAAGTTCGGTACCCTGCTAAAGAAACACCTGATGTGTTTGGGTATGCTGAAATAGCCCACTGGGCTCAGCACAAATCAGGAGAAGGTGAAACCACCACGGGCTCCTTTGCAGTCAGATTTCCACCTCCTCGAAGGATCAGCTGCTTCCACACAACAAAAGCAAAAGCACACCTTCAACAAAAGATTCCCAAAACCAAAGACACGTTTCACAGCTGGCTTTTACAGGCCTAATCCTCCATCCCAGGGAGTTTTTTGCCACTAAGAAGGGGCTAGGAAAATTTCTTTATCCATTTTACCAACACAGCTCAGACCCTCCTTTTCCTGGAGTCTGGGACACACCGTGCCTGGGATCCCCCACCTTCTTCACATCACTGACATGGAGCAGAGGCTTCCTCCCCAGAGCCCCCCACCTGCACAAGCCCTCGTGCACCCCTCCCTTTTGAGAAGGGAAACACCAGAGAAAGGGCTTCTCCCACAGGCACATCAAACATGGGTGCTGGGGCCTCTGAGCAGACCGCCAGGCTAAAGCTCTGCTTCCATGACTTGTGTTTGTATCCTCCACTTAAACCTAACTCACCCGTGTCAGTCCCACCAGCTGCTTCCAATCTCCCAAGCAGGATTGCTCTGTGCTATAAACTTCAGCTTTCCCAACACGAGCATCATCTGTTAAGCCAAAAGCTTTAGACAGGATTCCTGAACACTAGGCCAGGAGTCCAAGCAGCACGGGGCGTATCTTCCCTGTGTCAGCAGACACCTAATGTATTTCTAGTGCTGTCAGAAACAAACCACTCCTCGATATTCCAGAGGGGGGGAAAAAATCTTCTAGAAGTGGTGGTGAAGCTAATATTTTAAAAGACCCTTCCGAGAACTTGCCAGCCTCCTGGGGGAGCTTGTCAACATCTCCCACGTTAAATGAAAGCCACTTTAAAATCCACAGGGGTTTTAAAGAAAAGCTGGAACATATCAAAGCTGCTGGGATGGCAAGCTTCGTAACATGCACAATACATCAACACTTACAGGCAGTAAATCCTTCCCAGCCTCAGGGGAGCTCACAGCCCCCCCAGAGTAAGCCCTTTCCTAATGTATCTCTCAAATGAACTGCTAATCTCCTCTCTAAACTTGACAGCTGTCCTGCATGCACTCAAACCCCTCTGTGCTTAAATCCTTCTATCGTTCTTGTTAAGTCACTTGTTAGATCATTTTTGCTTTAATGCAGAGAAAGACAGTCTTTCCTCCAACCCCAAACAAAGGCCTCACTCACCTGCGGTTGGTGTGTCCATAGATTTCATACATATGTGTGTGTGTGTATTTCCAGGAGCAATCCTGGGCTTCACAAATTCCTGTGGCCAGTGGGAACTCCCACACCAGTCCCCCCAGTCAGATTTCTCAGACCCCAGCAGATCTGAGGGCTTCCTGTGCTCAGATCAGCTTGAATTTCTGACATGGTTTCTCGCTGCTCTGAGGGAGCAGAAAACTTTTCCCCTGTCTGGGCAGAGTTCGGCCCGTGGTGTTGAATTCGCAGTGCCAACAGCTACTTGTCACGTCTGCTCCAGATGAGAGCTTGCCAGGGTTGCTGTGCAGCCTTGCCACAAGAACTCACGTGAGACACCACCAAGACAGCTGTGGTCTTACACTGCCCCAGTCCTGACAAGGATTGCCTAAAGGGGACTTTGGCACAGTCAGAAATAATCCCAACTTCCAGCTGAGGACAGAGCAGTAGTTTTTCATGCAGTTCTCAGTGTTTCAAATGAAGAACATTTCAAAGCACACCAGAACACCAGTCCTTCCTAGAAGCAGCTACTTGTCCATTAGGTCTTCTTGACCACATATTTTGTTTACTGCTTGAAGCTGATGAAGAGTTTTACCATGACATTGATTTGTTTGAATGTCAACAGCGGGATTCCCTGCTCTTGCACCAGCACTGTGACTGGGTGACCCCAATCAGCTGACACGAGGTTGATGCAAGTCTGATGGTGCCTGACAGCTCTGCAGGGACCTAAAGCCAGAGTGGAGCTGTCGAGTGTTTGCTCAACACCTGGAACATGAGGGCCCATGGCAATAGTCTGGACAAAGAAAGCAATGAAATAACCTCTGCAACATACCTCAAATGCAAGGCACATGAGCTCTGCTGAGCTGTTGGTCAAATAGAGGGTTCTGTTACTGCAGTGCTGATGACAGGTGTCTATCCTTCACAATATTTTCCTAGTGAGGATATTTTTTTATGCCGCTCCATGTTCTTCATCACTCCCTGCACTGGCAGTGAGGGGAACAGGACCATTTCCCTCTCTGCCTCTAGCTACTTACACTGCTACAGCAGTGATATGAAATTATTCACTCTGCCTCTTAAAATGTCTACAGAAGATGAGATACAACAATTGCTCCAGGAAGTGATGCTCAGCCACTCTGACTGATCACTCTGTGCCCCGTCACCCATCTGTTACCTCTTCCATTCCCTGTTGGCTCCAGTGCAAATCAGGCTCTGAAACACTCCACTGAAGGGAGCAAAGGTCTGTCACATAACTGCATCTTGGAGATGAGCTCAGGGCTGAGCCCGACACCCCATAACTGTGAAATGTCCCTGTGGTCATGCGGTGCAGAACCGTGTCCCACACAGGCATGCTCTGGAACAGGACTTCCTTCACTAATGTTTTCAGTACTGAAATGAGTCCCATTTTCCAACCAGAAAATTCATGCTCTGAAACACTGCTTCCAGTCAGTTCTACTCCCTGCAGCCATCCTTATTGTTGCCTGGTCCTTGATACACCCACTTCCCAGGCACTTCGTGCGGCTGGGGAGGCGTATCCAGCCTCGCGGTGCCGGGAGGCAACCCCTTGGGAGGTATTCCTGATAGCTGAGCTTACGAAACCTGCCGATTTCAGATGCAAACAAAACACACTGGAAAGCTGCTTTACCTGCCAGGGGAACATCTGTTAGACTGACAAATCAGGGCCGTGCACGGGGGAGACAGATTTACTTCTGACAAAACTCCACCCACCCTGCTCAGCCCAGCAGCTCTTACTTACCAGGGGCTGGAAATTAATCGGATCTTTGCATTGTCAACTCCTCCTGCTCAAATGGAAAAGCACACTTGATGTTTCCCAAAGGAGGATCTGGTTTCTGGGTGGCCTGACGGGATGGGAACCATCAGGGGCAGGAAAGGGGACTTGCACCTCCCCACCACGGTCCCTTGTCCTGCAGCACAGCAGCTGCTCTGCAAGGACTGGCCAGAGGGGTGAGGGCTGGGCCACCAAAACCTGGGCTCACCAGGCTCAGCAGGTGGGTGCTGCGGGACACTGCTGCCTGTCCTGCTGCCCGTCCTGCTGCCCGTCCTGCTGCCCAGGGTGCCTCTGCAGCCACCCACCGCACACAGAGCACTCACAGGCACAGCGCACAGCCCGTCCCTTTCTAGGGTTGAATATTCCAGACTGGTTCCCCGTACCTGGGCAGCACTCCGGTGAGTGCATGTACCTCCACTCCAGTGAGGGCACGTACCTCACCTGAGACCCCAGCCAAACCATCTCTAATTTAATTAATTAAACCCCACTTACTACGAGGGGTCCAAAGAAGAAATCACCTCTGCCCCACACAACTTACTAGCACCTAAGGGAAGGCACCTGCTGCCCTCCATGAGCTTACAAGGCTCCAACTTCTTCCCACTCGTACAGCACTGAATTTGTTTTGTCCCCGCATCCCTCTGCTGCAGGCGGAGACCCCTCCTTGCAAGTGCCGGAACGCTGGGAGCGGCACCGCTCCACCCCGGCGCCCCTGTGACTTGTCGGGTTCGGCTCACACGGGCCGCTCCGGGTCGTACGGCCCGNCCAATGGGAGCGCGGCGGCCGCGCCCCCGCCCCCTATTTGAGGCGCTCCGCGCGGCCGCGCGCTCGCAGAGGCGGCGGCGGGAGCGGGAACAGGGCAGCGGGAGTGGCCCCGGGAGCGGACGGTGCGCCCGGCGCTGCCCCGCACCGCGCTCGAGGGAGGGGCCGCTCCCATGGAGGCATTCCCGGGCACCAAGCTGGAGCAGCACCGGCACCTCCCGCCCGTGGAGTGCCTGCCGGGCGCCCGCTACGGCGGCCGGAGCCACAGCGCCTGCGGGAACGTCTTCAACTCCTGGAACGACTACCTGGGGCTGGCCACGCTCATCACCAAGGCCGTGCGGCCCGGCAAGGGCTTCGGCGCCGAACCCCCCTCGGTGGTGGTGGCGGCCGCCGTGCCGCCGGCCGAGGAGGAGGAGGAAGAGGAGGAGGAGGAGGAAGAGGCGGCGGGGCCGTACTTCGAGAGCGCGCTGGACTTGCACGACCTGGACCTGTGCGGGCATCACCATCACCACCACCACGGCGAGGGGCTGCTGGAGGAGCGCTTCGCCGACTTCAGCCCCTTCCCCGGGCGCGGCGGCCCCGCCGCCGTGGTGTTTGACTGCTCGGGGGAGCACCCGGGCCGGGAGGGCTCTGCCCACGCCTGGGGCGGCGTGGTGGTGGCGGGGCGGCTGCCGGCGCACCCGCGGGCCGCCCCCCGCCTGCTCAAGCCCGAGCTGCAGGTCTGCGTCTTCTGCCGGAACAACAAGGAGGCGGTGGCCCTCTACACCACGCACATCCTCAAGGGACCCGACGGCCGCGTCCTGTGCCCGGTGCTGCGGCGCTACACCTGCCCCCTCTGCGGCGCCAGCGGCGACAATGCCCACACCATCAAGTACTGCCCCCTCTCCAAAGTGCCGGCGGCCCGGCAGCTCCGGCACGCCCGGACCGCCCTGGGCAGGAAGGGCCGCTAGCGGCCG
>VZRQ01009769.1:2288-37873 GCA_013397975.1 Machaerirhynchus nigripectus | reverse complement strand
AGGTGGCGGGGGTCCCCGGGTGCCCGCGGCGGGGCAGCGCCGCCTTCTGCCGCCCGCCGGGCCCGGCTCTGCCCGTCCCGAGCCGCGTCCCGAGCGCTCCGTGCCGGCGGGGCATTGGGCGGGAAAGCTGTTCTTAATTGCCAGTTAATAGAAGGGTATTTAATTAGGGTACAACACTCCGCCTTGCAGCTCTTAAAGCGAACATCCGAGCGATTTCCTTTGCCGGTTTTAAAACCGGTAAGCAAATCGTGATCAAACCTGCCCTCGGTAATTGACACCTGCTTCCCGAAATCGCAGCATCCGAGCTGGTGCGGTGCCCCGCCGTCACCTTTCCTCTCATGGGCACCGGTGGAGCTGGTCTCGCAGGTCCCCGTGCCGAATGCTCAGCTTTAGGGAATGTCCGAGAGGAGAAAACATCCAAGTGCATGCTTGAGAACGTGATGACTCTGGGCCAGGGTGCAAACTGAGCCCTTTCTGCTGAGAGAAAGGGAGTAAGAATGGCAAGAGAGCAAGCTTTGATGCAGCTGCGTTTGTGGTGGAGAGTGGGGAAGCCTGATGGAAAGAGACCTGGACAAAGCAGAAAGCTGTGACCGTAGGAGAAAGGAAGAAAGGGAGCTTGTGTATTTTCAAGAGTTGGGAGAATGTGGCTTTAACTCTTTGCAAGTAAAACAGATCTATCCATGTGTTTAACAAATATTCTTAACACTACACAGACTGTACAAAGCGTAGGAATTAGGCTGAAGTCCTGGACCACTCTGGGTGATGGCAGTTCCTGGGTATTGAATATCAGCCAGGGCTATATCACTTCTAATCCCCAAGAGAAAAATTGTTTTGAGTTTGGTTTTTTTTGTTTGTTTGTTTTGTTTTTGTGACACACAGGTAGGACAAGGAGCGGCAGCAGTTTGTAGTTTGTTTAAGAGCCCTCTGGAGCAGAAAGATGGGTGCTGCAATTTTCAGTGCAGAGGGTCACACTGCTGTGTGGCTTTACCAACACCTAGGATGTGAGGGGTGCTCAGTCCACAAGAGTTGCCTGACAAAAGCAGGGAGGTGAAGAGACCCTTGTGGAGGAACTGCTGGGACATCAGCAGCATGATGAGAAAGGAGGTGGGTTCCGACAGAAAAAGGGAACTAGGAAAGTGAGGGGTAATCCACTTGTGTGGTTTTCTTTTGAAAAGCTGCTCAGCAGGGTGGGAGATGGGGTCAGGAGTGCAGGACAGTCAAGAATGGAGTCCAAACATGTCTGGGATGGGCTGGTGATGAGGATCCAGGGTTCATTTTTCATCACTGCTGTTGACTCGCAGCCACAGCAATTAGGAGGGAGAAACTGATTTTGTGTGGAAGTGTTCCCTTAAATCTCCATCAGATGGCTCCAAAGATGGTGTCAGGTCTAATTACCAAATGCAGTCGGGCTTGCATTAAATAACACTCAGTGGCTGCAGCTACCCTTGTGCCAGCCTCCCTCTCCTTGTGCTAAATACATTACATTTTGTCTCTTGCTCTTTGGGGAGTTCACCACAGGCTCTTCTAAGCTGTTAGAAGTTAGATGTGTTTGGTTTTGTGATTCCTGGTCCACATAGGTTTAATCTGTGTCCACCACACATTAGAATCAAGCTCAAGTGTGATGCTGTGGGAAGAGTTTTCTTCTGTACTTTTGTTACCTCCTTGTGGGAAGTTTGAAGATCAGTTATATACATTTTAATGAAGTTGACTGTTACTGGACACAAAAGCAAGAAAGATCAAAGAAAATCTGTCTCGGGTGTTTTCTGAGGGTTAACTGGCCGGGCTGGATTGGAGGCGTTTGCCATGTCCCTGCCCCACCTCTCTGGCCTTTGCATTAAGCTGCTGTGCAGTACCAGCCCTATTGCAACTGCTGGAAATCCCTCAGGATAAGAGCAGATCCTGTGTCTTGGATGGCACTGGCCTTCTGCAGAGCCTGTGTCAGAGGAACACTTGTACCCACGGCCTGTGCTGCTGCCTGTTGCTCCTGGGTCTGTTCTCCAAGTACTTGCAGCCTTGCTCTGGAAAGGCCAAGAGCTGCCTGTCGTCGCTGCTCCCCAGCATTAGGCATCTCATCAAAGGCTTTACAGGTAAAGTGGAAGAGTAACAGCTTCAAGACCAATTGGGGGTGGGGGAGGTAAAATAAAAACAACAGACCTCAGACTGTTGCAAAAAGATGACAAGGTTCAGCCTAAGACAGCCTGACAGCAAGGCTTTTCAGTTACTTTATGTAATCATTCAACAGGACAGTTTGCCCTTTAAAGATTTAGAAGTGTGAGTCTAACAAAGACTAAACCTTTAAGAATATTTTGATGGGGTTTTTTTTAGTAAGCTTCTGTGATTTCTGGCACACCAGCACACTCCTTGTGGCACTGAGTGAGCAGAAGCATGCTTGTTCTTGGTCACTCTGAAAAGTTTATTACAATAGATAGTGTTTGTATGGCTACTTTGACTCCTTAAATACTGCGAACCGTTTCCATTAGTAGTTTAAATTCTAGGAACAGCAGAAAGCTTAATCTGAAAGCAGCCCAGGTTAGAGCTGTATTATGCTCCACAGAAGAGGTCTGTGAAAAGTGAGATACCATTTTCACTCTTCTACGGGCATCGGCAAATCAAAATATTACAGTCACCTGTTTAAACCAAATACTGTATCTTCAGCAAATTGCTTTATTACAGGGAAATATTCCTGTGCATGTAAGTGATGGAATCTTTTCTGTAGCGATACTCTGGCAAGAGGAGTGAACACAATATTGGGTAATCATCCTCAGCTGGTACTAGTCTTGCAAAAAGCAAGCTACTTCTAATAAGAAACTACTTTCAGATGTATAGATAACTTGATTCAGCTGAAGTCAGGTAAGTCTGTGCCCATCTTCAGTGGAAATTTTATTTGGGCAGGTGCCTCTCAGTCCGCTGACCAGTGCCTCAGGTAGCTGCCATAGGACCAAACCACAATGGCTATAAAATGTCTTTTTTTCTTTCTTTTACTGTGCCAGTTTGACCCACCAGATATATAGATTAATTTTTACTGGGGGATGAGTTGCTAAGACTTGCATGGGGAGGAAGGTAATTCTGAAATGCCTGTTGGCTGGACAAAACAAGTGATACACTAAAAATGGAACAAGGTTTAGCAAAGCCAGTAGATTGTCCTCCTGCCCAAGAGAGAAAGGGCTAACAGAGCTTACAGTGCAGCAAGGGAGGTTTTGATTAGCAAAATGCAGTGGAATAGTTTTTAGGATCTTCATCCTACTGTAATTAAATGCATTAATTTTATTTAAGAGGACGACCAGACAAAGTGTAGAGCATTTCAGCCCAAGCTGGTCCTGCCATGGCAAAAACAGAAGAATTGGGTGTTTTTGTTAGGCCGCTTGTGTGCCTACTTCTTGCAGTGCTGCAGCAAACCCCAGGATGGGCTCTAGTGCCTGAGTAACAGGTAAATTTTGGATCTTGCATTTCACTGACCTAATGCCTGCCCTTTGTAGGCTGACATGGTTCAGCAGTGCCCTTTAGGTACAGGAGGAAAACTTGCTTACATGCAGCAGTTCCTGCCAAGGACAGTGAGACAACAAAGATACGTTTCATTTACAGCAAGACAAGCCTCCCAGTACTCTTGCTGTCTGAGGTACCTCCTGGCTGCCTTCCAGCCCACCCCAACATCCTCCTGGCCCTCCTCATGGCCTCACTGAGACCACCAAGATTATGATATGTCCTGGGCTGCAGTTGGGCTGTGCCCAGTCAGGAGTAACATCACTGCACCCTGCCAGCTCTCCTAAATAATGATTTTGTAAAAAAATTATATTATTTTTATAAGTAAAGCACTTGTAAGGCTTAAATAAAATACCAATTATGCCCTCCTTCTGCTGAGGAACCCTGATGGTCTTCAGTCCTGCCCATGGGCTGGGTCAGTCCCTGGTCTACTCCTGGAGCAGGAAGGAAACAGCACTTTTCATACTGACACTACCTTGCTGGAGATTTGTTTTAATCCAGCAACACTTGCATCCATTCAAACAGCAGCAGCCTTAAGTTCTGCCTTCTAAATACAGCCTGTGACAGTTTGTGTTCTTCTAAGGTTCACTGAAAATTGTAGCTGTTTAACTGCACGTGACTCAACCAAGGCAAAGATTGACACAGAACTCACTTGGCTTCATCAGCTTTTTCAGGTAACCACATTTTGTGTTCATGTTTAATGATGGCAGGAGGTGGAGGTTTGAGCTGCTGGATTTGGTCAGTAGAGGCTTTTGATCACTGTCAGTATTGTGTCTAAGCTGATGAAGCAATAAAATAAACACACTGGCATGTCTGCAATGCTCCCATCTCCCCAGCCTCCCCTCAAGCTGCCCAGTCCTGAGAATGTGACACGTGTTGACAACATTATCACGATCTCAAATAATGGAAATTAGTAACACAGGTTAGGAAACAGAGCTTTAGCTGGTGCAGGGATCACTGACATTCATCCCTGTGTGAAAGTGTCTTTCTATGGATAAAACTATGGAACTGAAGGTATAATCACTATTTACGTGTTACAAAGGCTGGAGAAAGGCAAATGCTGTGCAGATCTTTAAAAGAGGCTGCAAGGACCATCTGAGAAAGCACAGGCCAGGTGGTATCACTCCAGGCCCTGGGAAAATCAGAGGAAGTCATTTTGGAACATGTTTTTGGGGACATGCAGAAGACGACTGGGAACAGCCAGAATGGAATTACTGAGGGTAAACCATGCCTGGCTCACCTGCCTTTTATAATAAAGTATCTTTGTGGACAAGGGAAGGAGCACTGGATGTTCTTCATCTCAGCTTTAACGAGGCTTTCAGCACTGTCTCACACAATATTCTTGCACCCAGCTGAGGATGCTACAGCCCACATAACAAAGGGGGCAGAAAAACTGGCTGGATGTCCAGGCTCAGCACTGTGGTCAGTGGGCTGGGCTGGAACCAGCCACAGGATGACACTGAAGTGGGAGTTCCAGCCCACACATGTGGGACAGGCTGCTGGTCAAAAGGATGGACAGGAGCAGGGCAGGGGCTGCCCAGCCAAGGAAGGAGCCCTTGCAGTGACAGGCTGGGCGCTGAAATGCCTCTGGGTCCTGGCAGGGGAAAAGGTGAGCACGAGCCAGCAGATCCCAGGCTGTTTGAGCTGGACACTGAACTGTTTGGGCCTGGATCCCAGCCTGTAGAAGGGAAGAGTATCCCCCTCAGCTCACCTCATCTTTCCTGTGTGCTGTTTGGGGTTCCATTCCCCCCATACAAGGACATTGCCACAGCTGACAGAGTTCAGCAGAGGGCCAACACAGTATTCAGGGGCTGGAGCACACCCCTGGGAGGACAGGCTGAGGGGGACAGGGCTTGTTCAGCCTGAATAAAGGAAGGGTTTTGGGGGAGACCTCCCAGCAGCCAGCCACATCCTACTAGGAAGGTACCTGGAAAATTCCAGCTTCCCACAGTAGCACGTAGAGAGCAGAGAGACACAGGGTAGAAGCCAAAAGAGAGAGGTTTAAACTTTTTGAGAACCACAAAAATGACCAGACAGCTGGAGCACTTCCCCTGTGAGGAAAGGCTGAGAACCTGGGGTTTTTTAGCCTGGAGGAACAGAAGGTTCCAGAGCCCTAAGTGTGGCCTTGCAGTACTTGAAGGGGGCCTGTAAGGATGAGTACACATGTTTTGGCAATTCTGCTGCAGTAGGACATGGGATAATGGCTTTAAACTGAAGGATGGTTGATCTACACATTAGATACAGGAGGTTTTTTAACAGTGAGGGTGGAAAACATTGGCACAGATTGCCCACAGAAAGGGTTGATGCCCCATCCCTGGGAACATTCAAGCTCTGAGCAACATGATCTAGTTGAAAATGTCCCTGCTCATTGCACCTGAGGGTTGGACTGGATGACCTTTGTGGTCCCCTTCAACCCAAACCATTCTGTGACTCTGATTTTCCAGTCTGGAGCCAGTCAAGCATTGGAAGAGGCTTCCCAGAACAGTTGTGCAGTCCACAGCCTTGGACGTCTTCAAAATCACACTGGAGAAACATGGTTCTAAGTAACACAGGAATTTCACAGCCAGCAGTGAGGTGAGCTCCTGGGTCCCTTCCGACAGCACTGATCCTGGGACACAGAATGCAAGGACAGCAGGAGGTGCCTGAAGAACAGCAGCACCCACTGCTGCAGATCCAGTGAGCACCGTCACTGGATGGCTGCTCTTCTCTAGTTCCAGCCTTTGTGGGACTGTATAAACAACAAAAAACAGTTGTTGTTTTTTTTTGTTCTTGGAAAACACTTCTGCTCTGAAGGAGTCCTGTGACTCAACCAGCAGTGACATGACAGGATCCAAAGACACAAAAATCAAGCCCTCAGAAGATGGCTCTGAGAACAAGTTTTTCCCAAGAACACTACTGGCCCTGGATAACCTAGAAGAAGGCAGGAAAAGGACCAACAGGAGTATTACAACTTCTGTTCACACACCAGGTTTCTCAGGGAGAAACGATCCCAGGGGTTCTCACCTTCTCCTTCAGCTGGTACAGAACAGGTCTGAGAACACAAAAGGGTTGTACAACAGCTGTTCTGCATGAACACATGTTGCAGGACTCACTAAAAAGTCAAGACACTGCAGCAGCTAATTCCTTAAGTTGTTTATTTATCATTGAAGAAACACACAGCAGCAAGTTCTGTGTTGGCTTCAGTGTGACCAGATCGTTCCTCGTTGTTACTGCACCCCAGCTTTGAAGTCAACACAGCCATTACTACAAATCACTTTTTTGGAAAGGGAAAGAATTGACCCTGAAGACAAAGAATTGGAGGAGGGGGGAAATTGAACAATTTCTCCAAAACCACACATTTTAAATATGACAGTATTTATAAATCCTTGAAAGGCATGAATTATCCAGTAATGGAAAGAGCAGTTGTGATATTGGCAACAGAAAGTACATAGCCATATGCTTACCAAAACACTGAAATTGTAAAAGCTGCAAGTTTGATTTGCACACTGCAGCAGTGTGTACATTACTGGAACAATGACTGCAAAGTGGCCTCAGAGGCATTATGGATTCAAGTAGATCTACAGAAAATATCCCAGTGTAGCTAATTCACAATGTTTATTGTATTCAATTCAAATTTAAACAACTTACTGAATTTAGATAGTGATAAAGTATCTCAGAAACTGCTTGCCCTCCAAGATACCTATGTAAAAGAGGGCTTTTCTATTTTTTTAACTAATTATGCAAATTCTTTTAGCTCTGCTTTTTCAGTAATTCCACTGTGTGAACAGAGGCGTTTTCAAATTAATGTCCTGTGACAATAATACCCCATTCCAAACTAAGAAAGACTAAAAATAAAAAGGCCAGCCTGTTTTGGTGCGAGAGAGAAGCTGTACCAAAGACAGCTGTTGGGTTTGCTTCTTTTTATTTTAGCAACAAATGACCCATGAAATAAGCATCATTTGAAATTTCAAAAACTGGCATTCAATTTCCAACCTTCTGCTGTGAGTTTTGTGCATGATCAATCTATATGAGTAAGTAATTCATGCTTTCACGTTACCTCAAAACATTGGTTAAAGAATTCCAATTCAGAATGTTTGTAAGCACAAATATAATCTGTGGATTCGATCCAATCAAAGCTAAAACATTGGTTAAACTCTGTGATTCCCACTTAACGTCGTACAGTGGTCCACCCTTCCTCATCTGTCTCGTTTTTAGTGCGGCGTACGGGCTCACGCTCCTTCTCTGTTTTCCAGGATCCTTTCTCCTTGTCCCCATCCCTTTCCCGCTCTTTGGATGCTGCTGGGGGAGCAGAAGCTGGAGGAGCAGCAGGAGCAGGGGCCGACCGCCGCACCGGTTCCCGTTCCTCCCCGCGCTCTTCCCTCCTGTCGTCGGCGCGTCGCCACGAGCTCGCTACGGCGCAGGAAAAAATAAGAACAACTCAGTCATGCTCCACCAGCAGCCTGCAAGAGTTCAAACAAACAGCCCCGACCCTGGCAGTGGGAGTTACTGATCCTCAGCCCTGCCAACAGGGAATACGATGGCAACGGCCAAATACATGTTTTAATTTTATAAGGAAGTAACAGCAGAACTACTCAAACCTCTTCTCAGATTTGGGATTGTGGTGAGCAAGCCCAGTGTCATCTTAAAAACACATAACTGCACTAAGAATGTTCTACTGATGTACATGGTTTTATGGTGTGAAAATATATTCTTATATTATTAGCAGAATTAAAACCACAAAAGTATCTCCTTAGAAATGACTGAACTCTGAAAATGGAAAAATCCTTACTTAAAAACACTTGTGGAAAAAGTTTAGGTGTTCGCTGTTATCACAAGACAGGAAACTGCTCTTCAGCCTACTGGAACCAGAGGTAAAATGGTACTGAATTACATGACTCCACTGGTAACAGCATCTACCACCCTTTACTGTATGGAGAACTGCTCAATTCCACCAAACAGGATGTTAAGAGTTCCACCCCAGCTCTGTGTGAACAAAGCTGTGGCAGGTACCAAGAAGTCAAACACCAAAACTTCTTGATACATTAAACATCTCCATGCTGATAACACTCTGCCTTCCCATCAGCAGCAGTCCCTTTATGATCCCACATTCTGTTCCAGGCTGCTCCCAAGTGCAGGAACACCCACATTTGGGGCAGTCAGAATGAGATTCTGAACATAAGAATGCCAGAATAGGAAGATGTGGTGGTCCCTCCAGGCTAAATGGATTTGCCATTACTGTATTTTTAGAACACAGAAAAGGATTAATAAATATACAAAAATTACACAGGTCTGTAATCAAAACAGGTTATTCATCAAAATTAATACCATCAATAGTGTGAAACCCCTAAGGCCTCATTCAGAAATATTTCCCTCACATTTTAATGGTTTTAAGGAAAGGGCCAGAAATTACTTTCTGGGATGTCTGTCCTGATAATCTAAACACAAGGACATCATACACCCAGAACACAATCCTATAAGAAGTGCATACTTGAGATGTTATCCTCCTACTGTAGACGTGAAATGTTACCAAGATGGAAAAGAACACAACTACAAATAGTTAAGATTCACTGAAGAATTCTCAATTATGCCAAAGGTGCTTTTTATTAGTTTGTTTATAGAAAGGCAGTTTAAATGGCTGAAAATATAGCCTATTCCCATGTGACCCCCTCGCAGCACTGTCAGGAAGAGGGAGGCTCTATGTTGGATGTAGGACTTTAGGGACACGAAAATGAACCTACGCTCTTCCCGCTCGGATCGGAGGGGTGGTCCTCTCCTGAGGGGCGGCTCCCTGTCATCGCCACGTCGGTCTCTCATGTCACGGCCACCTCTGTCCCACTCCTCACGACGACTTGAATCTCTCCAGCTGGAAGTTTCCTCAGCTGGCCCTCTCCTCCAACCGCCATCATCCCTTTAGGCATGCAAAACATAAAACTACATGTTAAGTTTTTTACCTTTGCTATGGAAAGGAGCAGTAATAAATCACAACACAGCTATTTACAGACCCAGGGGCTGTCTATTTAACATACTTCCAAAATTGGTTTTGTTTTTCTGGAGTCTAATATGGAATTCTCTCGGTAATAGGTTAAAAAGAAAAATTTAAAAGCATTTAAAGCATCTTAGAATTCCTCCTGTAAACAGATACCATCATCCTAAAAATAACATACCAAAAAGGCCCCAAAATGCCCCTATCCATTTGCTGCCCTGAAGTGCTTAGTTTCACACAAACCAACCCTTGTTCCTTTCACTCAGCAATTCCACATTATTTCTGTATCAGCAGGGCCTTTTTTGATTTTTGCAGAAACATTCTAGAAGTATTTAAACAGAGCAGTCAGACCTGGGACGCCTGAAACGATCGTCCCGATCAAAATCTCTCTCCCTGTCAAATTCCCGCTCCTTCTCATTTTCATCCCGATCTTTGTCTCGATCCCATTCACGGTCTCCTGAAGGTCTGGAGTCTCGGGGAGGGCCCCAGCTGTCCTCACGAGCCTTCTCTCGTTCTCTCCACCCCCCTGCAAGAAAGAAACACAGTCAAAGGAATTTGTGACTGACCTGTGATCTCTCTTGTAGACAAAGAACCCTTTACTTCCGACACAGAAACTGGTTCTTCGAGTTCTGACCCCTCAGAATCCAATTCAGGATGTTTGTGAAGTTGGCATTTAGAGTGGGAGCCACAGAGGAAACACCGTGCAAGCTGCTCAGTGCAAAGCCAGTAATGCCCACCTCATGTTCAGGGCTGCCTGGAACAGCCCAGCACAGCTGGTTGCACCCTGCAGTTTTCAGCCACAAACCACAAAGGTCCGGTGCAAAACAAGTGCAAGAAGAAGCAAAGGGTGTAGCTTAGACAGCAGATTCCTTTGTGAAAATCCACGAGTGAGGAGATTTTAAGCAAGCAGATTTTTAAAGAACTAACTGCTTTTTAAAGCACTAATTTAACATGTAAGTGTTGTTACCATCGACTTAAAACAGTGCACACCCTGCAATACTGCTGAGTTATTTGTGAATGGGAGTTCTTTATTATGCAGCCTGCTTTGGCTTGAAATAGGAAAACTTGGAGTGCAAGTTTTGATATTTATAGTAAGTTTTGTAAAGGTTTGGATTACAGAATTAGTGTCTATGAAAGTTGATGTGGTGCCTGCCAATACATTAAGTGTAAAGAGCCAGGAAATCAAAATCATATCTAACATTTAAATGTCATCAACAGTTCTGAAAAGAATCAGAAACAGCTCTAGACACCACCAATGACACTTTAGAAGAGAAATAAACAATACAAGGATAGGATAATTCAGATTTCAAGAGGCCTCAGAAGGTCATCTAATCCAAGCTCTGCTCTAAGCAGGACTTTCAGGAAGGGTTAAAAACAAAAAGGCAATGTTAAAAACATTATCTCTGTGCACATAAAGAAGGGCTTATCAAAACCAGACTCACTGGAATGAGGTACCAAAATCTTCCTTTAGAAGGATATGAACTTCAGACACATGGAAGGGGTAGGCAAAGAGTCCCAGGTGTGCTAATCTAGTGACAATGCTCCTAGCAGAGCATTCAACTTATATACTTTGGTTTTGCACTCAGGGAAGTGACCAGTGTTAGTGTGTGACCTCTAGGTATCTTCCAGACAAGCAATTTTTTTAAATTCAACCAAATTAAAAAGTTTAATAGCCACAGAGGAAACACCGTCCACATTAGCCAAATTAATCTAGATGTTTTCAGAGCTGATTCTCCCATCTCTGGCATCAAGTACGTTACATCCATTATCTATGAGGATAACACACACTTTGGAGGGAGGATTATTATATTAGTACATTTTACCTGGTTTACCAAATGGTCTCCAAGGACCTGGCCTTGAGTCTTCACCACCACGCCAGGGGCCCCTGTCATCATCTCTTCTGGAGAGCCTGTCATCGTCCGCGTTCCGCCAGGGTCCCCTGTCGTCATCCCGCCGGGCCATCCTGTCGTCGTCCAGCCCACGCCGAGGCCCTCTGTCATCATCCAGCCCGCGCCGGGGCCCCCTGTCGTCATCTGCAGCCCGCCAGCTGCCCCTGTCATCATCCAGCCCACGCCTGGGGGGCCTGTCCTCATCCAGAGCCCGACGGGGTGGCCGGTCATCATCCAGCCCGCGCCGAGGCCCTCTGTCGTCATCCGCCGCGCGCCAGCTGCCTCTGTCATCATCCAAGCCGCGCCGGGGGGGCCTGTCGTCATCCAGGGCACGTCTGGGTGGTCTGTCATCATCCAGGGCACGTCTGGGTGGTCTGTCATCATCCAGGGCACGTCTGGGGGGCCTGTCATCATCCAGAGCACGTCTGGGGGGCCTGTCGTCATCTGCAGCTCGCCAGCTTCCTCTGTCATCATCCAAACCACGCCGGGGCGGCCTGTCCTCATCCAATCCACGTCTGGGAGGCCTGTCCTCTTCCCCTTCTCGCCTCGGAGGTCTGTCCTCGTCCCCTTCCCGTCTAGGTGGCCTGTCCTCTGCTGATTCCGGAGGCCGCTCCTTTTCATCTGCAGGACCACGCCGGGGCAGATCATCCCCTCGCCGAGGCATATCATCCCCTCGTCGGAAAGGCCTTTCATCATCTCTTGGATCTCCTCGACGCCAGTCTCTATAAAACCACAGGGAACGAGTGAGAAGTGGAAGCTGACATCCATGAAAGTTTAACATCAACAGCATGAAGCCCCTCAAAGCCATTTCTGACTGCACCCACTTGGTGAGTGGTTCCAAACACAAAGTGTGCCGTTTCAAAATGCACCTTCTAATGCCCTTCACTGCTGCAGGAAAGTGGTAGGTCACTGTCCCTACAGCTTCAGTAAAGACTGAGCACTTGATCACCTCCTTCAAAATTACAGTTTGGACAGTCCCCTGTTGGTTATCTGCTGCAACACAACAGAGAAGAGGGCTGGCTTCTATACCAAGCCTAATTTGGCAAACTCGAGCTAAGTCTGAAAGAATCAGTATTAAAAAAACCTGACAACTATCAATTAAGTATGCCCCTTCTCCATGCACATGCCACCCCTACACACCATTTAGTCTACTGTCTACAGGATTTTACACATACATCTAGACCATAAACCCTGTTTTTGTTACCAGATTAATTTCTTTATTTCAGGAAATTAACCTTCCTCAGCAATAATAAAAAATAAACAAGGAACAGAACATTGGTACCTGCTTCTTGGCAGGAGAAGAGAAGCTGTCTTGGGGTTGAAATCTCATGGATTTAAAAAATAAAACCCAAAACACAACAAAAAGAATACCCCATGGTTTAGAGATCCACTATGCTACTAAAATGTAAACAAAAAACCAGCAATGACTTGCTACAAAACAACAGATGTAGCACTTGAAGAGGTGAGAACAAAAAGACAACAGTTTGTGACAACTCAAGAGTCTAAAGAATTTTGAGGAACTACAAGCAGTGCATTTCCTGGGTTTGGAAGAATAAGGGAAAATGCAACTATCATTGATCTGTGAGGTAAAAAACAAGCCATGGAGATCGTTAATTTCCATTTAGACTCAAATTGGATAATCTTCCTATTTGAAAAATCTGATTATTTTGCCATAAAAGACATGTGGAAGAATGGTTATAATGTTTATCACATGAACAAGTATTTAATTCATTCAGACACTGTTTCAGTCTTAGGATTTTTAAATCTATTTTAAACTATTACTTTTAAACTACCACTACTTTAATCCATTTCTAGAAATGAGTAAGACAAGCTGTATCATTCTGTGGGGGGGGGTGGAAATCGATTGAAGCATACAAATAAGTGCATTAAACACTTCACAAAATCACAGAATGATCTGGGTTGGAAGGGACCTTGAAGATCATCTCATTGCACACCCTGGGGCAGGGACACTTCCACTATTCCAGGTTGCTCCAAGTCCCGTCCAACCTGGCCTGGAACACTTCCAGGGATGGGGCAGCCACAACTTAAGCAATATGTGAGTAGTGAAAGGCTCCACCCAGGAGTTTCATCCAATTGTTAGATTCTGCAGTTCACAAGAAAAGTGGATCACTACCAGGAATGGCAACACAGCTTTTAAGGGAAGATGGAATTCTATTTTGTTTACTGAGAGATCACATCCTTCTAAAACATTGTAAGAAATTACTAGAGAGAGAAAGAGTCAATTAATTTGCTTCCACTGGAGTCTGAGTAAGCAGTAATGGATTTAAATTGCTGTGCTGGAAATAAGGGTTAGACATTTATAAAAATCTATCTACCTGCAAGGCTAACTAAGCAATAAAACATATTGCCAATTGGAACCAGCAGTGTTATCTCCATCAGCACAGGCTTTTAGGAACAACTAGATATATTTTTAGCTACAGCTCATCCTGATGTGGAGCAGAAAAATGAACAAATGTTAAAAATCTTGTTTTCTACAACTGTATAAACAGTTTTCATTATCCAAGTGAACAAATCCAAAATAGATGTAAACAAGTGTGGATTTCTTTTTATTTTTAAATCCTAAGTACCTTCAGAATATTCTTCCTTCAGAAATCTATTCCTCCCTGTTCAACATTGTTTTTCAGAACTTAGTTTAATTTATGGCATGTTTTCTGTTCTGTGACTCACTCTGGGACTTGAATAGTTACTGTCAGTTTTCTAGATGGAAAGTCTCAGAATTTCATCATGCAGGAACCCTGCAGTTGCTTGTCATCATTCCCCATTCTGTATTTATAGAACTGACACCAGTGTTTGAGTGGGAGAGAAATTGTTAATTTAAAAAGGAATCCAAGTAAGCAAGTTGTTTATCACACACAGAAGGTGGCTGCTTGCCTTCACGTATCTAACCTAAATAAAACAGGAATATTATCTGAGCCAGATTCCAAGATAAAACCTCTCTCTCATTCCAAGATCCTTACAAAGCAACCTTTTAATAGAACGTAACTTTCAGAGATGTGAAGGCACGAGATACTAGTGCAGCTTTAGCAGCAGCAACAAAATGGGAACCTCCATACTTTGATCCCAATACAACTGGGACTTAGTAACCCCTGATTACCTCTCCACTGGTGCTCGACGCCATTCGGATTCCGGCTCACCACCTCTTCTCCAGGAGCTTTCGGACTCTCTGTCACCCCAACGAGATTCCTGTGTGTCGGAAGAAATTGGGAACATTCTCTCTGAACACTTCAAAATGAAGATATTTCAACATGTAATTTACTTTTGAGCATGTTATGTCATTAAAAACTCACTTGTCACACTGCAGAACACTGCCCTATCAGGAGTTTGAGTAACTAAAGTATGGTTTTAACTGACTTTATTGTTTCTGGAACAGTTCAAACAATAATATGGTTCCCCTTCTGCCACATACTTTACCAGTAGGGTAGGATATATGCAAATACACTAAAAAGATTATGAACAAGTATATGAACAATTGAACAATAGCTACAGTCAGCCACAGCCACTACCTGTTGACACAAAAGAGATGTTCTAACAGTTTCACTCTTCCTGGGGCTTTATGACAACAGGAACGAATTCAAGGAATTATTTGCTTTTGTGCTTTCTAATCTCATCAGGAAATGTAACTGAATACACTGAAAGCTCTCTGTGGCAAGGACAATTTTGTTCCAAATACCTCAATGCACCGAAGAGGTGAGATATTAGTGATTCATACAGGTTCCAGGGCAGAGCAATAATCCATCTGTATTTTTAAAAATGAAGTTAAAATGTCTCTCTCCATTGCCAGACAAACCATTTAAACTAATTTTTATGCCTTAATTCCACCACAAGAAACTAGTTAGCTAAACCATATAAAATACCTGATTTCACACTAATCACACAACCTCTTTATAAGAAGGGTATTCCAGTTTTGAACCCCTCTGTGTAAAGTGGTTTTATTTGTCAATAGGGGTTAACCAAGATCTTCAACATCCACTACTTTGTCTCCTTAAATGGTTTTGAAATGACCCCAAACAACAACAGTGAGCAAAGAATCCCAAAACTGCAAATGGAATTTCTGGAGTGGTGCAGGTATCTCTCTCAGAACGTGAGCCAGCTTTTCCATATAATCAAGTACCCACAGATAGGAGACCTCTTACGTGAAAAATACCCAGCATGATTATTTACCTGACAGACTATCAAAACAATTTATACAAGCTGATAACTTATCTTCATGGTGTTACGCAATGAAATATGTATTAAACAAATAGAAAGGCTGTGGGGGAGGAAACTTAAAACGCTTTCTCTTGAATGGTAAATTCTGAAAAAGTGGGAGTGTAGGAGGCTTATGGTACTTAGTTACATTCTTTTAAACCACTAAACATTTCCAAGTAACTTTTACTTTGTTTACTATTGGACTGGGGTAACAAATTCTCCCAATCCAAGTTATATTTGTTAACAGAAAGTTGCGCACACCTCTTGGTTTTATGTTACTGCATATTTCTTATAAAATATAAAACTGTGCTTTTATGTTTAATCTGGGGGGGATTTTCCTTCAGTATCTACTTGAATTCCTGACTTTTGCATGAGTTGCTTCCAACAGTTTTTTTTCTTTTTGTATTGAAGAAAATTTTGTCCAATATTCATTTTAGTCTTTATTTAGTTTGTAAATAGCTTGGAGATCTTAGTAGTTTCTTTATTTTACTCTATTGCTAAACTAGAGATTCCAGATCCTGACAGTGAGCTGAAACTAAGTGACAGTAATTTAACTATTGAATTAACCACTCACACTACAACTTAACAGTAAATAAATAAATAAACCTATTACTTTGCAATGCTAACACCTTCTTTCAAATAATCTACAGAAGAAGGAGCAGTCAGAAAGAAATAAACCTGCAGGTATTACCCACCTTCCTTGAAAATGGGTCATCCAGACCTCTCCTTTCCTCTTCTCGACGGCGCTCTCTTTCCTCTATCTCCATTTCTCTTTGACGTTTTTTCTTCTCCAGCTCCTCCAGTTTTTTGACTCGCTCCTGGTACTCCCGCTGCTCCTGCTCGCGCTTCTCACGCTCGATGCGCTCCTTCTCCTCACGCTCTGCACAGTTGGAAACACACACACAACTTGTTACCAACACAAATTCCATTGCTGTGCCCTATCCACAGAAGGGTTACACAGTACAGTCTCTCCCCTTTGACTCTATAAAAAATAAATGCTAAAAAATACAAGCATTTCATATGATGTGTTTGGCTAACCACAGAACCAGTTTTCTGGAAGTCTCCTAACTCAAAAGCAATAGGAAAAGGAACTCTGATACATCCATTAATGAGACATTTTGAACAGCTAGCAAGAAAGAAGTTCCAATACCTGTATGTTAGTTCATTGTACAGACCATAACTGCAGCAACTAAAATATCAGTAACTACCTCAAACATGGCAGAGGATCCTTTCCTTAGGAAAGGTCAAAGAAAAAAATCAGCTAATAGTGTCAGAAATTTTGATATTCATGACTGCTTCAGTTTTTGTTTGTTTTTTAAATACTGCATTATTATGAACTCAGACACATAAAACCCTCATCCTGCAACTGACAAATAAGGCAGAAATTCATCCTACAGGATGCAGACCACCTCTTCTCTTCTAAAGCCCTGAAACAGGCTATCAGGGCTATCAGACAAAGCAATTCACAAAGAAAGGTGTGTGAGTCATTTACGATTCTGGAGTTCTTGCTCTGACACCGAAGTTCCCTTTCTTTTCTCTTTAACATGTGCACAAACAAGTGGCCAGAACTCAAACTGAAGGCTAAAATCCAAGACTCAATTTTTCATTAGCCTTACCTAATCTCCTCCTTCACTCATGTCTAGGAGCTAAAAGGCTTTACCTTCCTGTCTATGCTGCACAGGTAAGCAAGGAAGGTGTGACAACTGGAAGTTGAAAAGACTTCCTCCAAACTCATGAAGCAGGGAAACCAGACATTAGCTGTGTTAGACAAATGGAATGGCTCAAGGATGCAAAGTATGAAATAGTCACATTCTCCATCTCACCTTTAAGCAGCTGCTCTTCCCGTAGCCTTTGCTCCTCCTCCTCCTTCTCCCTGTAGTAAGTGATGCGTCTCTCCTCTTTGCGCTGCTTCTTGCGCTCCTCCAGACGGTTCCGCCTCTCCTCTGCCAACCGCTCCTGGAACTGCTTGAGTTTATCCTAAAATACCAACAAGACAGCTCAGAACACCACAGCTGTAATGTCTAAGAGCTGGGCAGTTACACAAATTGTTAAATAAAGCTACACAGAAACTCAAAACAACTGCAACATATTAATTTTGCTCCACTGAAAAATGACCAGTTCACCATTTCCAACTCTCCTGCAATTAATTTTGTGTTGGACAATACCCTCCAATTTAGAAGAAAGACAATCAAATCATCATGCACAATATTAGTCCTTTATCTGCTTTTTTGGAAAAGGAATTGCCTAAATAATAATTTATCTGTGCCTAAAATATACTACCCAAAATTATCCCAATTATTGCAAAGAATCATATGCAGTT
The DNA here is from genome assembly GCA_013397975.1 of Machaerirhynchus nigripectus. Lineage (NCBI taxonomy): Eukaryota > Metazoa > Chordata > Aves > Passeriformes > Dicruridae > Machaerirhynchus > Machaerirhynchus nigripectus. The sequence continues at coordinate 20,013 of VZRQ01009769.1, read as the reverse complement.
ACTAATTTATATTAGCGTAACACCTCTTCTGTCTTTTTTTTTGGTAAAGCCGGTTTTTACTGCACCACAGCTATATAGTCAAAGCTATAAACAGTCTCAGGAAATGTAAAATTTTAAAATGCTAGAGCAAGGAACAAAGGCACAGTTCTTTCCCTGACCTTGTGGTCTGATTTGTTTTTAAATTTCGCAAACACAAAACACAGCTTGAACAAACAAATACTTGAACTGTCAAAATAATTTCCAGATTCAAACATAAAGATAATAAAAAACAGACAAGTATTTCCACCTATTTTTCAGCTTCAGTATGATTGTCAGTATTACTCCATCACTACATTAAGTTCAAGTACTTCTGCAGACACAGCTGCCTGCCTACGACACCCAGTGATCCCTTACTAATAGTATTAAAATCGACAATTCACCCCTCTTTTATTTTCCATATAAGCTATTCCAGACACTGCCAAAAATTTCAAGTGATAGTACCTAGGAATGGGTGCAAGAAATTTAATTTAAAAGTCAAAGCAGAAAATAAGCAATTCCACAGTTCTGAACCATTTTAAATACTAATTTGTTTCTAGTTTCATGAAGAATCCCTGGGTCCCAGTTGCAATTCCTCACTTTAGGGGTGTACTTTACTAACAATGCCATAGCTCATGTACCTCATAAACTGTTCGTCGCGATGCTTTGAGCCTGGCTTCAAATAAATCTCTATCCTCCAGCATCCTGGAGAGCCTGCTCTTGTGCTCAAGGGCTTTCTCACGCTCCAGCTGCAGGGTGGTGATCTGAAAACAGAAAATATACAAAGTATAACTTTACTATATGCTTGGATTTAATCTATCGCAGCCACTGGAAGGAGAAATTTCTCTCTTCCCCTTTTAGAGCAAAGACAAAAGACATTCCTGTCCACTAGAACAATGAAATCACAAAGCTAACATTTCAATCTTCTTTTTTTTTTTTTTTGGAAAGAGCTGGAGAAAAAAAAACAAACAGTGCAAAATACACTATTTTTCATGCATTGCTAATGCACTTTATCAACTGAACAAAAAATTTTTACCCTTTCTTCTTCCTGTTGCTCCCACAGCTCCATATCATGTACTCTTTGCTCCTCATAGGCAGTCTTTATTAAAGGAATTTCTTCCAAGCGCTTCGCTCTTTCAAAGTAGTCAATCTGAGTGAAGATAACACATCTTTAGCATATCATAATGCACATAAACCCCTGATTTCTGGAGAATCCTACAATATATCTGATATATTATACCAATATAGCAACAACCACACTGGACCATCAAAGGTCAACCTAACCAGGAACCTGCCTCTACCACTGGCAATTAAGTGCACTCCAGGCAAGGATGCAGGAATAGAGAGAGGCACATACTCAATACTCTCTCAGCATCCTCCATTTTTAGCTCCTGGCATTTTCTGTGTTGGAAGTACTTTTATATTTTAAGCATTAGTGGATTTCCTCTCTTGTCCTTCTGAACTCAAAGCTTTTCAAATACAACAATGTACTTTGGAAAGAACTCCTGAATGTCTGTGGCTCACAGCATGAAGATCCAACTTCCACCCACAAACAGTTCTGAACACAGCTCCTGCTGGCTTCATTTGATGCTTCTCACTCCATTACCCCTTGCAGGCAGTGCAAGAACAACTACTGCCACCATCAGCTCTTACAACAGGTACACTCCTACAGAGTGGCTCCACATCCTCTCTCTAGAAATCTGTCAGATAGAGGGGTACTATTTTACAAAGACATTTCTCCCACAGAAGTCAATCCACATCACTGATAATTCTTGTTGGCTTCCTGTCAAACTTCCAGTTCAGCTGCATCCTGTTAGACGTAAAGAGACCAGAGCTGCAGACACTGCTCAAAATGCAGAAGAACCAAGTTCTCACTGCTGGCAAAGAATGTTAAGTTTGGAGCCCATCATTTAATATGCAAAGCCAACGACTGGGGGATTATTTTCCCTGCTTTCCCTACAGAAAGTCTCTAAATCTATATAACCAGAACATAATTCAAAGACTTTATTTTGTCAAACTACTAAGTTGCGGTTTTTTGCGAAGAACTTTGTAAAAGGATTTTTTGGAAATCCCACTTAGTTACACCCATCAGATCAACCTTACAAATATGTTTGCTTTGACAGCTTCAGAGAACTCCAAGAGGAAGCCCTTGCTAACACTCCTTTTATAGAAGCTGTGCTGACTTTTCCAGGTAGATCATATTCACTCAGGTGACTGCTAATTCTACTGTTTAATGTATTTTCTGCTCCTCTGTCCAGTATAAGCAACAGCTTTACAGACCTTCAGTGTCAAAGATCCTCACTGGAACCTTTTTAACTAACTTGCCACTTTCTACTTGCCACTTTTCTTCAAACCAGTTTAAAGTGACCCAAGTCACCAACTGTACCATAGAAGCCCTGTTTCATTCCTGAATACAGCAGGAAGTCCTGGGTGAGTTTTGCCTTGCCCAGGTCATGTGTTTCTTTTTATTATGACACATTTCCCACACTTTCATAGCTACCCACGTTTCAGACAGATCCTTTTCTGCCATCTAGGAGGGCTCTAGCCCTGGAGTTTCCTCCGTTTCAGTGGGGACTAACACAGTTAATTAATTTAGCATCTCTGTAATGGTCTCACATCTGAATATTTAACCTATTCCAAAAATTTTTTAATGACAAGTCTTCCCAACTAAGACTCAGTTCACATCCAGCTTAAGGGTCCTTTTTCAAATCAACTCCATTAATTAGAACAATTTTTGCACTGAAACGAGAGACCCAATTGGTATGTAACACATTTACCTTTCTTTAGTATCAAACAATAACACTTCCAACATTAAATATATATATGTGTATGCACATACATGTATCAACACAGGAGATCCACTAAAAAATTGTATGGACATTTGTACCCTTCCTACTTTCTTTGTACCTTTTTCTCCTGATTCTTCAGTCGTTCCTGAAGTTCCTTCTTTTCTTTTTCCAGCTGTTCCACTTGTTTAGCCATAATAAAGTCAGGATCCAATTCTTCAAGATCCTACAAACAAGTAAAGTTATCAATATAAAAAGGAGAAAAAGCTCACACAAAAGGTAGTCTTTATTCCCCCAGGTAAAAAAGGTCCCCTCCAAACCCAGAACTAAAGTTTACTTAGACTATCTCATTTTTAAGAGAGAATGTTTGTAAGACCAGTTGCAGTACAAACCCATGAAATTCAGGTAGCCCAGCAATGTAACACTGAAAGTAAAACAAAATAACTTCCCACTGCAACAAGAAATCACCTACCTCAATATCAATATCTTTAAATGCTTTGGCTCCCAGTTCAGTCTTCTTAATCTGCTCCAAGCGCTCCCGAACAGTTTTCTTTTTGATCTGCTCATGCTCCTGCAGGATCCGCTCCTTCTCCCTCTCCTTTGCCTCCTGGCGCAGCCTCTCTTCCTCAGCTTTCCGGACTTTCTGCAGTTCTGCTTCCCGTTGTTCCAGCTCTTCCTTTTCACGCTGGATGTTCAAACTTTCCAGGCGCTCCTTTCTCTCCTCTATGGTTTGACGGCGCGCGAGGATACGCTGGTGCTCCTTCCTGGAATTTTTCAGGAAGGCAGTGACTGCCAGCTGATGTTGTTCTTCCTTCTCTTGCTGCATTTAAATTAAGAATAAGACAATGATGTAAACAGCCCCTCTTTAAAAAGGCAGAAAGCAAAGCAAATGCTTCTCAAGGAAAATGTGAAGTTAATTCTATTCTCCAAACTTGCCAACTGAGTGGAATTACAACTGTGATGGCAAATCTAATCACTCATCCAAGTGGCACCCAAGGTAGTACCAACTGCCCAGAATCATGTGCACATGGAGAAAGTTGTCTGTAAAAGACAGTATTGTGCAACATGGCTTAGGTATGCCAGTTTGACATTTTTCTGTCTAAAAATATTGCACACCCAGATGTTACTGATATTGAAATCTTTAACTGCAATGGGTGTACAGGTTGTTTGACTCTGTATTTGCAAGCATATCACCACATGTACTGTATTTCACCAAAGCTGTTTTGTTCTTTTAAAGCTTTGTTATTTTCCAAATACACTAAAGGGAAAACTAACACAAAGCACTATCCCTAATTAACACAAAAGCACTATCTGTGAGAGGATAAAAAAATAAGTCAACAGTTTAAACATTGTATTTAAAACCGTTTTCATTACCTTATAAAAAGCACTAGGCTTCCAGACACTACAACACAGACTGTTCTTTAAGCAGCCTTCTCACTCCCCAGCATTCCCCAGAGCACCCCACAGTTCTTTGTGGACACATGCTGTACACTGGAGGAGGTGTCACTGTGCCAGCTCAGGGAGCTGCCCATTTCCATGAGTCCAGCCAAACACTGCAGCCCAATCAGCTCCCCACGCCCCCCCAGCCATGCTGCTCCTGAAACGTGAGCAGCTTCAGGGATATTTTTAGTAACCTGTCGCTTCTAGGGCATTCAGCAAAAACATTGAAACATCCACACTTCGTTGCAGAACTGCACACCTTTAAAGCTAAATGGAGGTGCCAGAAACACAAAAATAAAAAGATTTAGACAAATTTAATGATTCTGTGAATTATAGTAAATGTGAAAAATTAAAAGCTTTTAAGCACCTGACGTTAAGTGGAAAGTTTTGACCTGAACAGTGAAGGAAAAAAGGGTATCAACTTGTTCTGTAGCTTTTCTAACCACACAGATAGGTATTAACCTTGATACTGTTCTCCAATTTTACAAGTGTAATGACCACTAATGAGTTAAACGAGAAGGATTTATGTCTTATTCAGCTACTAACTGTTCTGACATGTCAAGTGCAAGGCTAATTGCCATTTCTATCCACGAATGTACAGTTAAAGCATATTTTTTCTTTCCAAATGACAATCTAGTACCAATCACTAATCAAATCTTTTTAAAGGGAAAACCTATATAGAAATATATCTTAAACACTATAAAACCACTAATACATGTTCAAGCTAACATGAGGAAGTGAGCATTGGGTGTCATGATACAGTTCTACTTTCTGCATTTAGATTTTAAGAATATTACTGAACATTTCAACCTGTAGAGAGAATCCAACATGGAAATGTTGTTATCAGCCTTTTTTCCCTGTGGAACAAATATCTGATGAGTTAGCTATGAAATCTTTCATAAACCTAAAACAAATTTAAAAATTACCACTGTTCTAGTAAAAGAAGTGAAGGTATAACTTGCCACAACCAAAGCATGCTGGAAATCTGAGACTGATTTACATCTTGCTGCTAGAGAGCTCTGGAAAACCTGAAATGTGAGTTTGACCTTGAAGCCAAGAGCCCCAGGGAGGAGGAAAGGAAGTGATGAGGATAGGTCAGTTCTTGAGCTGTGGGATGTTTTGTTCTGTAAAGCAACATTCCAGATCTTTTACAACAGCAGTTTCTCCAGGAAGAATAAATGAAGCAGGCTCTTGGACTCTCAAAAACACATGCAAAATTTTAAACAAATCCTAGTTCTGTACGCCTATGTATAGAGTTACTATTTGCTTTATCCTAAACCTGGTATTTTCAAAACTGTAAACTTTAAACTGAGGCTTCTTGGGGACATTTTGCCATGATTTTAGTTATGACCAAACACTAACTAGCTGAGTGCTTTTAAGAATGACTTCTTTACAAGCACGAAGAACTGACTACCACTAAGGTGAAAAAAAAAGAAAGTAAAATGTACATTAATCTGAGAAAACACATTCATTAAAATACAAGCCTTGTCAACATTCTCATAAGACTTTTACTGACTTACCATTAAGTGAGGAGGTTTAATGACCGCAAGAGCCTTAGCCAGAGCTGAGGACATGGCAGTCAGTTGGTTTCTGATCTGCTCAGAAGGCATGCTCTGCAGCTGAGGGCCCAGTGGAGCATCCTCTCTAGTACAGTAATTCAAATCTGAACCAAAGCTCAGTGTCCGGGTCGTGTGATCAAGGCGAACCTTTGCAAAAATGGAAAAAAGGAAGAAAAAGGATTGTATTGTTTATTGAACAATGTCTCTGTTGCTCTGCCTATGACCACCATGAGTCAACAGAAGGTCCAAGCAGAAATTACTTGGAAAATATCTTGTTATACCATTCTATGAGAAATGTCAAATTAGTAGGAGAAAAATAGCACTGTGAATGAAGGTTTGTTTTATTTCTACAGTTTAGGAAAAAAACAAACCCAAACTACAACAACAAAATCAGGGGAAGAGGCTGAGCTTTCAATGATTCGATGAAATGAGCACTGAAAGACAAATTACTCTTGCCTCTTCCTCCACACTGTCAACCTTTTCATCCCATGCAATGCATGTGAACCCAGACATCATTTCACACAAGTCTTTCTACAGCACTCACTTGTAAGTCACAATGCCTGGCTGCATCCACGATACAGCGCTCCAGCTGGAAAGCATCCACAAAAGGAACAAGGGTACACAGACGAGCAAACTCAATGCTTTGATAAATCTGGGCCACCTGAATGTGAACAGAAACATTAGGTATTTTTCTCAATAAAAAGAAATTAGCAAGAGAAGTTGTTGTACAGGCCCTAAAGTTAACTTGCTAAATTTTCAGCAAATGAAGGTATACATATTAATGCAATTGCAAATATTGTTGCAGGGTTTTAATTTCTACACTATATTCAGATTAAACCCCATTTCTGAATGGCTGCTTTGTATGAAGGAGACTGGCAGCAGTAACTACATCCAGCTATGCTGCTAATTAGCCTTCAACTATTTCTTTAGCACACCAGAAATAACACTGCTCATCACTGGTAACGAAAGCAGGTCAATGAAATGTGCATCTTATAATAAACCTACATAAAAAAAAAAAGAAACCAAAACCCAAAGCAAAATACCCAAGACCTTACTCCAAAGAGAAGTTTTAAGAACCTTGGTAAGTAATGAAGAAAATCTAGAGAAGAGACTGCACTACTGTAACCCACTATCAAGTATAGCTACTACAGCTGTATTTAAATGATTCACAAACTGAAGATATGGGTTATATATTAGAAAAATGTATTTTGAAATCAAACGGTCTTCTATTTGATGGAAAGAAAAACTATTTCAGCTTTAAAGTTTCCAACTTAATCTTCCTCCAAGGCATTTTCTAACTTACGTATACTTAGGAACATCCATTTTCCTTACTCATACCTGCTGCAGAAGGCGAAGGATGGTGTTGTTTTGCAGGTGAGGAATGTACAGCTGCAATTCAGGTTCCTTTTCAGCTTGGTCCTTCACCCAGTTCAGAACCTAATAAAAGTCTGAAAAGTTACTCTATCTGCATTGACCTGTACAAACTTCACCATTAAAGTAACATTTCTGTTTATAGCTCTTGAAACAAGAGCACTTCTGTCCAGATACTGCCCTGTTTTACTGAAGTACATCCTTTGATCAGACACTTACAGTTACAAAGCAGAGCTGACAGCTTTTGTATGAAGGCGACTGACAGTACTGGCAACATTTACCACACTGCTAATTTACCTTCAAGTTCTTTTTAGCACCTCAAATATCTTTGTTCCCACTATCAAAGAAAAAGAACATGATGTGCTTCATCAGCTGCAGAATTTACACTAACCTAGTCAACAGCTCTCACACTATTCTACCTCCCAACACTCTACCTTTAAATAGTAAAACCAGTCATTGGCTTATCTTTCCACTTAGCACACAACCCACCTGCCAGCACATGCCAATGTGTGCACAAAGTCTTCTCATTTTGCACCTTTAAACAAAATAAACTCAGCAACATTTCCACCAACTTCTGATACATTCCCGAAACTCTGCACCTTTATGCAACCCTCTGAACAGCACCCAAAAGACCTGAGTGAATTTTCGTTCTATTTCAATAACCTGGCTTTATCAGATGCCATGTACGTGTCATGGTAACAGAACTTCACAAATCTAGGCTACTATTGAAAAAATCTGGCAATAGAAAAAGCTAGTTGATATTTACCACAAATCAATATTCAAATAACAGACTATTCATCAAGATCAATACACACAGAGCCACAAAAAACTTACCTTGCTGACACGGGCACTCAACTTGAGCGGGTGAAAGTCTACTTCAAGCCAATTGTAAAGTTCTTTCACTTCTGGGACAACATATTGCACTACGTTGAACCTGACCTACAGTCAACAAAAAGAATCCAAAGATCTCAATATCGATACAGTATTAACCAATAGTTATGCTTTAAGAATTTCATATTCAACAAGTCAAACAGGCAACAGATGTGCTTTTAATACAGGAGACTGTATTTTTCATTACGTTCTTAACTGCAGTGACAGTAACTCTGTACACTACACCACTTAAATGTATTTAAAAATGGAAAATATAAAAATAATAAAAACCAAAAAATAATATACAAAATATTAACAATAATAAACAAAAAATATAAACAAGGTAAACAGACTAGAGTACCATCCTCAGCCATTTCTAAGACACAAGGCCTACTACACAAATGTAGGCCCACATCCAATCCAAAACCACACATCTCTGTTCATGATTAAATTTCTGAAGCCTGAAATGGTGGGTTTGAGGCAAACTGGAGAGGTGCTGCAAGAAGAATTAATTCAAATTGTAAAATGAACTTTGAACCTAAGTTTTAGACGTGTGCAAATGACTGCAAGAAATTCAAATGTTCTCTGAAAATACCCATTACTTAATGTCTAATTTGTTTACGAGCATCAGGGGAGGATAAATAAATCTAATATCCCTTCAAATTAAACACAAGGAAGTTTTCATAATCACTTAGATCCATATAGTCCAACATGACATCTGACCTGTGCTTATACAAAACACATTTAAACTAGAAAAGTAAGCACTTGGTTCAGTTAATTACCCCAAAAAAACTTTAAAGTTCTAGATCACAACATGTTTCAGACACCTCAGTGTTTCAAATCAGTATTTGTTGCTTGGGTGATATAAAAGACAATACTGAATCTGACTCTTTAGTGCACACGAGCATTCATTTCCATGCCACTTCCATTTCCATGCCATTTCCAAACAGTCCTCGTGAATCTGCAATTAAGTCCCAAACAACCATACAGCCGTTTTAGCTTTAAAACTGCTGTCCCACAGCTAAGCACAGTGCTTTAGAAGGAACAGGACTCAGTGTTATGAAGCTGCTCACCTGAACCCCAGTACCTACCATGTCATTGATGAGGCTGGCCCGTGTAGGGGGGGCCTGCAGCCCCAGCAGCGTGGCCAGGCGCCGCTGTTTCTCCACGATGATTCCATCCATATCCAGGAGACGAGCAATATCAGTTCTCTCTGGAGTTATGGGGATGGACAGGGTAGCCAAAAGGACTCGAGTGGACATCCTGGTGACAAAGCAGAAGCACAAGAGATGAACTGCTAGAGAACACTCACTAACTCCTGTTCATATATGTGCCAACAACGAGGAGCATCCATGATGCAAAACTGTGTAAAAACACCAGAAGTAACAGAGGAGACACCAACTGCACCATGAGAGGAAACTGTGAAGTCTTGTGAAGAAAATACCACCACTCAGAAGAAAAAAAGAACACAAAACCCCAGATATTTATTGACTTGCTTATCTTCTCAGTCAGTAAAGAGAAGGAAGTTTAACTAAAGTGATGCAAATGTTCACAATACTTACGCTGTAGCTTTGTAAAACATCCTCCTTGCTCTAGATTTCTTTTGAGGCAATTAGTACTGGCCAATTTAGGCAGAGCTGCTCATAGCCATACATGTCATCTGCTTCTTTTGGGGTACAATTTAGTTTATTTTTGAACCTAGGGGGTTAAAAATAGATTCTAAGATCACAGTAAGTATCTTTCCCCACCTCTGCATCTCCTCTTGCGTGAGATTCTTTCGCATTTCTCTTGATAAGTGATAAAGGCGGTGAAGGGTGGATGCATGAAAAAGAGCATTTCCTGATTTCCAGAAGACAGTTGAAACTTTGTGATAGTAATTTGCCATCAGCTGTGGTTTGGGAGGTTTCTTAGACAGCGCAAACAGTCCATGAATATCTTCCACTGCTTTGAAAGCTTCCTAAAAAAACCCAAAACAACCAAATACACCACTGTTAGGAAGTTTTTTGCAACACCCCAAGAAAGGAAAAATATAAATTCTTTAAAGGTTGTAAGACTATAAAGTATTTAATACTAAAGAAAGCTGTGATTTTCAGTTTTGTCAGCTATGTGAAATGAAATAATTCCTTCCTAATAAATTATTTGGACATACTCCATTAACTATCTGCTTAGAATTTAGTATTTTTAAAAACTTGTTTCATTCAGATTTTCAAGCTACAACCAAGGGGAGCAAAAAAAAAAACCAAACAAAAAAAATAACAAAGGTTCTACCAGCAAAGCTTGGTTGTTTGAAATGCTGTGCAGGAACACCAGACTAAGGATTCTATTGAATATATTCTAGATATTAAAACTTTATTCCTTAGTTCTTATTCTTTCTTCAGCTTGCTGCATGTACCATGAAACACGAACTGCATGGAGCAGATTCTGGAAAGGCTGCAGATGAAGTGTGATGGGGAGCCCTGCTGCTTACCTGCCACAGCTCCATGCTGATAGCACTGTCCAGCTGCACCAGCCTGGTCTCCAGGTGCATGGACTGACTGTCAGGGTTGTTGAGGTTGATGGCTGTGCTTTGGTTGTGGTGCCGCTGGATCTGCCCCAGGTGCATGCGCAGGTTATCGCAGAGCTTGCGGAACTCCGCTTTCCGCGTGTACTGCAGGCAGAACTTGAAAGCTGCAAAAATGAGTAACGTAAATTCAAAATGTTCACTAACGGTGACTTGATGGTAGTTCTAAATGGGATTCCAATATGTAAATCAGTACACTTAAAGAATCTTCATTTGCAGTCAAAAGATATCTCAAACTTGATACAATCTGTCACACATAATGAGTAAGTGACAATGCAGAGCATTTTCATCTTGACCTCAAAAGATGAAGATGTTTCTACATAATTAAGCTTAAAGAGCAAAGGGAATACTTTAAGTCTCTTTAAAAATGTTCTAATTTATGCAGTGATTTCAGCTCTTAGTTTGAACTAAGAGCAGACAAAATCCTGTGAATGGCATGAATTCAGGTTTTGGCTTTGTAAAATGTGGGAGAAAATTCTCCAGTCATCTAAATACGGTAAAGTCAAATGAAGCTTCCAAATGACTGGAAATGACACAGACAAAACCCCTGTAATTAATCCCATAGTTCCTCTCAAAAACCAGTCTTTGTTCTGGCTTCTGAAGATAAGCAGAACATGGCACAGCGCAAGTGTAGGAAAAATGTCAAGAAGAGGGGATGGACTGCAGAGGGGGATCAAGATCACCCAGGACCCTTGAAGCCCACCAACCCATTTCCAGAAAGGTCCAGAAGAAGAGATGGAGCATGAGAACTGATCTGCATAACAAGTGAGAAACTTATCTATAAAAAGGTCCCCCCACGAAGCCCAGGTGCATGTGCACGCCAGGACCCAGGACACCCCATTAGCTGGATCAACTTTGAAATAAGGACTGTTGGTCCCTCTCTTTTTCCCTCCCTTTCTTTCTCTCTATCCCTTTCTTTCATTCAACCCTCTCTTCTTTCACTCTATCCCTTTATCCCAACCCCACTGCCATGTGCTTAAACCAGGAGGTCAGGGACTAACACACCAATTTCCATGCCAAGTGTGTTATTTACTAATAAAATTCTGTAAGCTTTTGAGGACCTTCTCTGATTCTTGTCGTTCTTTTTAACCACAAGCATCTACAAATCTTGGATGTTCCCTTCCCCTTTAAGAGGGGGACACCACATCATTATAGTTCAAGTTCCCATCTTCTGGACCTACCTTGCTGTGCAATGTCATGATACAGGCGTTCTACTCGAGAATTATTTCGGAGAAGATCCAAACACTGTCTATAGGATTCCCACAGGAATTTAACCCAGGGTGTCAAAAGCAGGCGGTCAGTACGATCTTGAGTGTCTTCTCCACTTACAGCACTCAAAAGAACACTATAGTCAGGACAGGGGCATAAGGAAAAAGAAAAAAGAGAAGTGGTTTATTCCCTACAATTCTCATCAATTTTTCTTCCCAGATTCTAAGATAAGACTGGACAAATCTGAACAGCTAATTGCTGCTGGATGGTCTATTGCTTATTTTCAAACTGGCTACTCAGACTGCTCCTTTTCCCTTTAAAGGATGTAGATAATTATTTCAAACTTTTAAGTTTCAAACTTTGGCCACTGCTCATAAGACTGACATGTCCAAGCTCCAGAGGTAAGACATCAGAAACTTGTATCCTTCACAAGTAAGCCAACAGAAACTAACTCCAGGATTTTCACCTTCCCATTCCTAGCAGGGAGCTGTGTCCTGTACCTCTGTTAGAGTCAAGTATCACTGTCAATGCAGACACTTTAGTTCTTGCTGACACTTCCCTTTTAGTCACCAGCACTGCTGCCAGAGTTCACTTCGTGCTGACATGTGACACAAGCGCTGTGTTATGATCCAGACATATCAGAAACCAGAATACTCACATTAACATTTCAAATCCTTTACAAATTCTGACATGAAAAATATGCTTAAATATGTCAGATAATCTTGCATTTAGAACTTCATTCCCTCATCACAGAAATATAAGACTGGGGAAAGCATTCCCAAGACACTGAGATCAAATCAGTCCTATGTCCCACATGATCCCTTTCTGCTCCACTCAACATGTTAAACTCACATAGAACCATTTTCCCTAGGCCTTCATTTTTAAAATTATGTTTGAACTGTTTTTCATATAAAGTCTCAACTCCTGTAACTCTTTTCTACTACATCATTTCCAGTTCTGATTTGCTTCCTTGGGTACCAGTACTACATACACTATTAAACACAACACGTCACCAGTGCCTTCTCCAACAGATCAAGAAGTGAATCCAGCAAAAATGTATGAGAAGTTTAGAAAACAGGACCCAAAAAACACTAAAGAAACTGTCCTTGCTTAGATGCGAAGAGCTATTGAAGAGATACATTCTCTAGTCCTCTGTTATAGACAGGAGAACAAGGAAGAGAGGTCAGTCAATCTTCTGGTTAACTATTAGTGGATTCCTCTGTAACAATTTCAGGCACTGGAAATAACATGAATGGCACTGACCCCCTATTGAAGACATGTCTGTCACCTTTTCTTTTGTGCAACCAACTTCTACTAGAGAGTTTTGCTGTTAACATGTAAATAAATACACATCCTTCTACTCCAGGTCTGTATAAGTATTATTTGACTAGTACAACTGTTTTCCTACACAACATAAATATCCTCTACTTCAGTAATTTCTTCCAGTTTTCTATCATTTCTATCATCACTCTACATTCTCTTGCCCGTACTATTAATTCTGTCTTGAATGTACTTTTCATGCCCTTTCTTCTATTATCTCAAAAGTTAACCAAGCGAGAATAAACTAACATTTCCTTTTGTTTGTCTATGCACAATGTGGTCAGAAGAAATGGATGTTATCACATACAGGAATTACATTGGTCTAATATAATTAACAGCATTTCTACATCAACCAGTAATGAGCAGTTTACCATAATAAACTCTCTAATACCACTACAGAAGCAGATCTGAGCAGACATTGGAAAGTAGTGACCCAACTCCCAGAACCACCCCCACTGCACATACATTTTCTATTCTTTACTGCTTGCTTTCTTTACTTTTTTTTATTCAGACTCAGCATTTTGCTCAAATTATAAAATTCCTGGGTTTTTTCCTTCCTTTAAAAGCTATAGAACACCACTAGTATTCCATTTCAAGTCTACCACATTCGTATCTCAGCATTGTGAATAAAAATAAGGATACTTTCTGTAAATTGCTACATTTTAAAGACGGGCTGCACACCTTTCTGGAGTCTGAATGTTATCCAAGTCTTCTATGTCCAGTACCATCTGCTGGGATTCCTCCTTAGCTGCTTCTGTTTTCTCTTCAGCTAATTTTAAGTAGGCTCGAACAACATCCTCCAAAGATTTGATGTTAACCTACACCAAAGACAAAAAAAATGGGATGTTTCCACCCACAACAGGCAACAAATCTTTAAAACATAACTGCTACAAACCCAAGAACATCTAAAAGGCAAATTAATCCTGATTCAGGCCAAATCAGTTACTTTTAGATTTTATCAGCTGACAGATACCACGCTTGCTATAAATAAATACAATAAAAAATCCAAAGCCATACCTGCTGGCAAATATTCTTGTACTGGTACAGTCCTTCTTTTGCCAGGTGACTCTTGCGGAGATCCACGCAGAGCTCCAGGTACTTCAGCATAATCGGCTCGTGGATTTTCTGCCATGTTCGGTGTTTCTTACTTTTCATAACATCATAGAGGACATCAAGGGCAGGCTGCTTTTTGCCAACCTCAAGAAACTCTGCAAGGAAAATCCCAGTTAGGAAAAGACTCGCATACCAGAAGATGCATGTTTTATGCTTAACACAGGAAACATTCAGAATTTAATCAACTCTACCCAAAGTGCATTGTTGGTTTGATTTAGTCAGCCATATCAAAAACGTTGGCAACTCAGTGCCAGTTGTTCACAATGACATAACTGGTAAATAAATGTTGAGCAGTAAATTTACATGGGAATTTGAGGATAGCAGAGATGTCTCTCCATCCATCCAGCCATGACTGAGCACTTCACACACGTGAATAAAATGGATTCATCCAGTTTTAAAGCTGGTTTCATCAAGGACAAGGAATACACACCAGGAGGCTTGTGGGTACAGCACCCACCAAGGGCATTTAACGAGGTGGAAAACATATCACGAATGGGATTGAAAGTCCTGCTCTCAGGTGAGGGAGGGAGGAAGGAGAGGAAGGAAGGAAACTTCACTCAGCAAAGTTGTTTATTTGCTGGTTTTTTTAACTCATGAGTGGTTTATCACTTCAGTTTACAGAAGTTACATCACAAGCTGCTGCAGTTCAGCCGAAGGGTCAGGCACTTTTTATATCAGCCTTGCTGCTGACACCAGTGCCCCATGTATTCATCCCTAAGCAGCTGCTGTTAATAACAAGAGCTCTCAGCACCACAGCAACTCCCACCTCTGATATCCCACACATTCTGCTTCGCACAAAACACAGCAAAGCACCCATGAGCAAACACTGAAGCAGCAACACACATACACACAGACCCTAGTCTGAATGTACTCTGCACTGCAGAACAGCAGGAGAAATGAACACACAGAATGGGAAGCAAATAGGTTTAAAAGATAAGGGAGGTCAACTACACCTAGTGGGAAATGTGCCTGTTCTTAAAGACTGAGGGGTGGAGTCAGTACTTCCCATGAAGTACTTTGGAAAGCACTCCATTCCCAAAGAAATAATGGCAGAAACTACTAAAGTAAGGGCCTGCTCCAAGGGCTCAGACATCAGACAGAGCTTCCAAGTTTTGGAATTTAAGTCAAACATGGCAAAAGATATAGATTGAAAGCAACAGAGTGGTTTTAATTTAAGGACCCCAATAGCTCATATTCAGGACTCAGTTTATGTAAAAAATGAGCTGGCAGAAGATGAACAAGTTCCTTGCTAGAGAAAGCACCGTGATACAACTGAAGATAATCATGGTTATGGTGTGACAGTATCCAGCAGTACTTCTTTACTCACCAAGGGACTTTCAATAAAGCTACTCTCCATCCCGTAATTTACACTGCTATTCTATTTCAGAGATGCTGCTGAGACAATTACTGCTCAGCTTTACATTTTATTTATGAAAATAAACTTGAGAGGCAAGTTTAATCCTGCAACAATGCCAGGGCACTCCAACCACAGCTCTCTCAGTGGTCGATATCCAACTGGACAAAGCACAAAATTAATTTATGTTGTTTTGAAACTTTAATTAACTCTGGCCAAGCAGGTTCTTACGAGTAAGTCAAATAATTAAAGCTCATTTAAGAGACACTTCAGCAAAAGCACACAATGAACCTGAAGAATCAAATATAGCACACAACACCATGTTTTGCAGTAGGAACTGTAAGTTATGGCAACTCAGATCTGTAACATACAAGTGGTAACGCTGAGCCCACAAATAGCTGTAAGAGTTACCTTCTACTGGTCTTTCTTGTTCTATACTACTTAAAATGCTAACAGGTATCCAGAGCAGCAACTGAAGCTGAGTGGCCAAGAACCAGCTAATACACATCAACAATTCACCTACTGCTAGCCCAAAATCCTGAATTAAGCTCAGTTTTCAATCTGAGAAAACATGTCATTACAAGAGGTGATAAAGATGTCATGTGCTTTATAGTATCTCATAACAGTGAGCAGCTCAGTATCTGCAACAATAAAACACTCCTTAAAGCTGCGTTACATCCCTGAGTACAAAGCAATGCCAAATATTAACAATAGCTGAGGGTTGGCCTTGACCTACATTTATCAATTATAAAAAAGAAAACGCTTTTCTTACATATCTGTATATACTTAAAAACCTTCAAGCTCTTCATATTTCCAAACATCACCTCTGCACGTTGAAGTCATGAGAACATGAAGTGCTTCTAATGCTCACTCGAGCCTTACGTATAAAACACACACACTGAAACCCTGGAAACTGCACTGAACGGTCCCATCTGAAATGTCAGTTGAACATTAAACTGCTTCCTGCAACACACAATCTGCCTTAGGTACGACTTTCCACCCTTTATTATGCTTGGCTGTGGTAAGACTGAGCCCCTGCAGTTTTTAAGACTTGACACTGCTTGTCATGTTTTCCATTCAGTTCACTGAAATTCAAGAACTGTCTGGAGAACATCCCCTTCAGTTCCCACCCTTCAGTTCAACTCGGCTCCTTTACTTCCACACAGCTTAGTGGACTTGCAACAGTATAAAAAAATGGGAAATTAAATACCAGGAAAGCATCAATAACAATGAGCAGTTTAAGGTCAATATTCCAGAAACGTGACTTGTGCCACCAAGTACCACTTACTCTACCCAAGAATTCCCAAGTATAAATAAAGTTTATACATTATGGTACGTGCATCTTTTCCAGTGAAAGGACTGATGCAACACATCTTCATCCTTGAATGCTGATTGCAGCTGATTTCATCTTTCATCTTTTTATCTTTGTGGGAAAGACTTTTACAATGAATTTTTGATTAAAAATCTTGAGACATACAGTACTTTCACATTTTCTTGTTAACATACTAAGTACTTGAATAATGCACAATCCCCAGACCACACAGGCTCTTCTGCTGTCATTTCAAGACCCATACATCATCTGTTAGTTGTGGGTGTATTTAAGTGTCATCTTGAGATCAGCCCTGTGACAATGAAGGGTCTAGATGGTCTAGCTAGGGGCTTAAAATAGGATACTATAAAAAACAGAAGCGTCAAAGCCATATGTTTGGCCCGAAACGAGCCAGCTGATAAATATAACCAGTCCAGCTTTTATGTGGCAGTCAGCAAGCGACGGCTACAGCGATGAATCGTCTCCCTTGGTTGGTCTTCCAGGGGCAAACCAGTGTTATCAGGCTGTGCAGCACTGAAAGAGTTTTACCATCTGCGTTCTCACCAGAGTCACGTGAAGGACAGGATACAACATACGAAGCCCACAGGGGACAGAAGGGCCCGGGATCAGCCCGGGTTTGAGATCACCCCGGCAGGGCAGCGCGGTCCGGCCCGCTCACGCCCAGCCCCGGCCGGCCCTGCCCGGCAGCGGGCTCAGACCCGCGGGATGAGGCCGTGTCAGACCCGGCCGCGGCGGCTCCCCCTTCGCCCGGAGGCGGCCGTGGGGCCCAGGGGAGCGGGAGGCGGGGCCGGGCCCGCT
>VZRQ01009767.1:552874-581025 GCA_013397975.1 Machaerirhynchus nigripectus | reverse complement strand
TGCGGTGAAATGGCCCCGCCCGCCCGCCCTCCCCTAGCACTCGCCCTCGCTGCGGCGCCAGTGTCGCAGCGCCGCGTCACCCGGGGCGCACCGGTTCCGCCACCGCCCCGGTCCGGCCCCGCCACCGCCCCGGCCCGGCCCCCGCCTCATCCCGCTGGGTGTCATCCCCCTGCTCACACGATTGTCCCCACTACAGTCACCTTCCCAAATGCTCTCCGCGATCTCTTTCTGTCGCTGTCGGTAGTGCCCGTACCAGCCTGCACAGCCCAGCGGGTCCCCGCACCGCCCGGCACGAAGGCCCTGCAGAGGGATCTGGACGGGCTGGATCGATGGGTGCCAATTGTATGAGGTTCAAGAAGACCAAATGCTCTTGGGTTACAACAACCCCGCGCAGCGCTGCAGGCTGGCGGCAGACTGGCTGGAAACAGCGTAAAAGGACCGGGGGGTGCTGGTGACAGCATCTGAAGGTGAGCCAGCGTGTGCCCAGGTGGCCAAGAAGGCCAATGCCATCCTGGCTAACAGGACCAGGGCAGTGATCCTGCCTCTGTACTCAGCACTCGTGAGGCCACACCTCGAGTACTGTGCTCAGTTCTGGGCCCTTTAATCCAGAAGGACATTGAGGTATTGGAGCGGATCCAGATTAAGAGGAATGGAGCTGATGAAGGGTCTGAAGCACAAATCCTTTGAGGAGCAGCTGAGGGAGCTGGGTTTCTTTAGCCTAGAGAAAAGGAAGCTCAGGAGTGACCTTACCGCTCTGTACAACCACCTGAAAGGAGGGTGTAGCCAGGTGCAGGTCGGCCTTTTCTCAGGGGCAAGCAGCAACAGGACAAGAGAACACAAGCTGTGCCAGGGGAGGGTTAGGTTGAACACTAGGAGGAATTTCTTCACAGAAGGGGTGGTGAGACATTGGAATGGACTGCCCAGGGAAGTGGTGAAGTCACCGTCCCTTGGTGTGTCTAAGGAAAGACTGGCACTTGGTGCCATGATCTGTTGACATGTGG
The DNA here is from genome assembly GCA_013397975.1 of Machaerirhynchus nigripectus. Classification (NCBI taxonomy): domain Eukaryota; kingdom Metazoa; phylum Chordata; class Aves; order Passeriformes; family Dicruridae; genus Machaerirhynchus; species Machaerirhynchus nigripectus. Next base: position 580,024 of record VZRQ01009767.1, on the reverse strand, counting down.
TTTTGGGTCAGAGGTTGTACTTGATGATCTGGGAATTCTTTTCCTATTAACTGATTCTGTGATTCTGTGAAGCTGAATGTGAGCTGGTGGAGCACTGGCTTTGGGGAGTGGGTCTGTGGGCCTGGGCAGTAGTCAGTGAGCAGCACAAGCAAGTGAACTGGGAGGCTCCTTCTGTGGCAACTCCTGGAAGCCAGTCTGGGATGGAGACAGCTTTCTGCATGGGGTCCCTGCGGGGCAGCAGCAGCTGTCAGGTGGAGGGGAGCAGATTTGGGGCACTGTCTGGGCACCAGTAGGTTTTGCTCCATGCTCACCACCCTCTGGGTAATGCTGATCCATGGCATATCCTTGTTCCCAAATTCCGTTCCCACCTCCTCCTTAGCACTGCTAGTGCCAAGGGTCACATCGTGGGGCTCTTCTGTATGTCACTAAACTGATCCAAGACAATGCAATGCCAAAGAACTTAGCTGCAGTTTCCTGTGGGACAAGAGAGGGACAATAGAAAAGGGCAGTTCCAGCTTCTGGTATAGGCACTTGAACTTAAGATGCTGTGAAAACTTCGTCTGCATGCTGCCAGAGTAAGCACTCATGGCAGGGCCTCAGGCCCTACCAAGACAGACCTGGTTTCCATCAGTAACTTTGCTAATTTTATTGTATGCTGAAATTGATATTTTGAACCTAATGGTCAAGCTTCTGTCTGAAATTATACCTATTCTTTCTAGAAGTATTGAAATTGTGCTAGCTGGAGGGCCTTAGTTCACACTCACCTGCTTTCACTTTTAATGGATGTTTCCAACCAAAGTAAATAAGGCCAAACCTTTTTTTTAAACAGATGACTGGTAAACCACAAAGTTGCAGTAGGCTGAGGTGCCAGAAACCACTGCTTACACATGTATGTACTTTGTAGGATTTCAAAATGAGAGCATCTCTCTCAGAGGGAATGCTGTGAGATGTGCCAGGCACAGCCTTTGTCTCTGCTCTAGTACAATCCACTGTGTAAGATATGTCACTGTACTTTTTTTTTTTGCACATCGAAAGATCCAAAGAATTGTGTGCTCTTTTATATTCTAAATCATAATACAGATAGACTGAAGTGACTTCTGTGCTCACAGAGGGTTATACACATATGGTGTTACAAGACCGTATTTTGGACATAATTTATGAAAGGCTGTGATACATACATTCAGGGAGGCACACAGCCTAGCATGGTATTTTTTCCTTTTTTAAAAGCTCATAACTGAATGTTAGTACTCTCTTAGCACAATATATTGTCTGCAAGACTGAGATTTTTTTCACCATAAAATTTTCTATTGATTTAAAAAGAACTTTATACTCTGAGACTCTTGAGTATCATCAATGTGAAAAATGAAGGTAAAAGGCACATAACTTGTAATGGGAAACTGTTCAGTCAGTAGTTGTCATGTTCTGTTCACCTTGGGAGCTCACCTGCATATGGCTGGGGGAAATCCTTTTTTCTCTATCACCATGCTTTTTCTTCTGCTTCTGCACCATTTTTTTTTCTCTCTATCTAATCTCATATTCTGCTATCCACTTTTATAAGAACTTACAAATTAAGTAGGGCTAAAAAGGTGTAGGATGATGTTCTTGAAACGAACTCAGTGCCCTCACATTTAATCTCAAATTAAAGTCACAGAATAAACTTGTGATTTTATATAACTGCCTTTTTTCAGAAACCTCTCTCAAAACAGAGCAGTGTAGTCTTGACTCTCTCAGGAAGCTGCTGCTCCAGTTTTTGTTTCCAGTCTTGACTACACCATTGCAGTAGCAGTTTGAAGAAACAAGTATCAAGAAACAGTGATTCCTCGGCAGTGTGAATACTTCCATCAGGCTGATGACATCATTTGTGTCCTTCATGTGTTGTGCAGCCACAGAATCTTCTGGCATCATTTTACTGAAGTCTAAAGTAAATGTAATCAATCTTCCCCCTTTTTAAAACAAACGCCACAAAGCTGACATAACATTTCTTGTTACATTTCTTGTTTATGGCATTGATAGGAAGCTGAGAATGTATTTGCATAGTTACAAAACATCAAACCCAAGTGTAAGACATCCAGACTACTACTTAATCCATTTTTTCTAGGTCTTAACACAGAGAATGACATCTAATAAATTTCCTGTTATTCTGATTTTAACATTTGTCAATCCATGTTGTTCCAGCAAGGCTTGATATTCAGAGCCACTTCTCTCCTTTCCCTCTGTCTGCACAAGCATATTCAAAGACTGCAGCAGAGCTGTGCTCCTGTTCCTCTTCTCATCATCCAACACCATTTCAGCCAGCAAAATCGCACAGCCTGATTTAAAAACAAATGCATGCAACAGTTCTAGTTCATTATCAGGCAAGAAAATTTCTGCTACCATTTAAAGGGGTGAAAACTACAAGACCTGGGTGATTTCCTTTATCATTTACAGATTTGCTGTGCTATTAAATGACTAATTCACTATTAAATGAATAATCCACTCCTCTTACAAACCCCAGGAAATTCCCAGTATGGAGTGATCAAGCACTCACAAGTCAAGGCACATCTCTGTTTTCAGGGGAAAAGGGGATGACTTCTGTAGACTTGGCATGAGTACTACAGAAAACAGTAAGACAGGAATAGAGTTGCATCTCTTTAGGATATACTGCTGCTTCACATTCATATTGAAATGATGCCAAGCAGAGAGAAGAGTGGATAGCAAGCATTACAGAAGCAGAGAAATCAGTATTTCTGTTCAATACATTCCATATGTTATTTCTGTAGGACCCAAGTTCCAGAACTTAAATTATCTGATTTATACAGTCTGTTTCTCCATATTCAGACGTGTGAGGGGAAAGGGAAGCCAAGAGAGGGCTACTGACAAAACAAGCATTGCTATACATACTTGCCTTTTAGCCTTGCACCAACTCAGATCAAAGTAGCAGTAACTTAAAAATTCACTAAAATTCACAGTGATTTTATTATTAAATGCTGTATAACATTCATATCTTTCTGACTTTTAAGACAATCTCCTCAAAGCCATTCCAACATCTAATAATCACCAAAAAGTTTTAAAGTTTAACTCCCCTCATTCTTAATGTCAGGAAAGATTTTCCTCAGTTATGCATGTTGCTTAAGAAAATCTTTTCAGTGTTAGACTATTAAATTCACTCGTTCTACCAGTCAGCAAAAGATATTCAGAGCAACTGAAAAACTCATTTTGTAAATTAATGCGATGAGCTTATAGTTCCGCAGGTGACCAGGCTGCATCAAGTGATTGTAGAACAGCTGAGACTGAAACAGACCACAGGAGATCTCTAGTCCAGCCTCCCACTCAGAGCAGGGCAGCTCTACAATCAGCTCAGCTTCTTCAGGGCTTCTCACATCAAAGCCTCAAATCAAGGACAAAGATTCCACAACCTCCCTAGACCACCTGCTCCAATACTTAAATATCCCAAGAGTGCAAAGCTGCAGTGCAGGACCACAAACACCATGCCCAAGGGACTAATGCTTAGAGATGTGCCTTAATCACAGCGTTCATGAAGATTGTGTGATAGACAAACACATTCTAATCAGATTTTACAGTCAGAGGCACAGTACTTAGAGGCACAGTTTTAAAGTCTGTGACAGTTAGAGGTGTGCCAACTTTAGGATTTGATTGTTTCTGACTCAAACAGCTTAGAGTAGCCTAAAGAACAGCATTAAGAACTTTATGAATAACTGAGGCAGCTGAGTGCCAGAACAAGTCTCTGTCAACATACAAACCTGTTAAGCTAATAGCAAGCTTCATGTCAATGTGGAAAAAAAAACATTTCAAATTTATTCATTTGTTGAAGATTCGGCCTTTCCTATTTTAAATGTCTGTACAGATGAGATCAGTCAAATTTCCATTCATAGAAACCTTTTGCTAACAAGTAAAAACCCCACTGTGGTGAAGTTCAACATTTCCCTGATTTTTACACCTGAAATGCTCTGTAGGAAGTGTGTTTCTCCTGATGAGTTGAATCACTGTGGCACTTTTTCTTTACCCATTGGTCAAGGAGCAAAGTAACTCCTGATAAAGTAACATGGAGGCAGATGCAATTCTTAACCTTCCTCATTGACCCTCTCTAATTTGCTGAGGTTGGTGATTCAGTACTGGCACGGCCTCTTTCACACTGGTTTATGGGGACTATTGCTGTACAAGTGACAGGCAAGAAACTCACAACTGATAAAGAAAGCTAGTTTGAAAGTGCAACTTTAATCTTCAGAGAGGCTTCCACTACAAAGTACACTTTAAAAAGAAAAAGTAAATATCAATGAAGTATCAGGAAAGAAATAAACATTAGGAGAGGTGGTATTAGTGACAAATTACTTGAAGAGATAGGTTCTCCAATTAAAAACTGAAGCATGAAGAAACTTATTTTTTAATTTTCATACAAGGTTTTACACATAAATCCTAAAACTCATCTCAGTTAATGAGACACAAAGCATATATGGCCATTCAACCATATTCAGAAAACCCCAGAAGTGATAGTAAGCAATATGAACAGCTCTCAGCTGCATTCTGTGAAGGTACATACTGTGGCTGGAGGTCAGAGGTTGCTGTAGATCCTCTGTGATGTTAGAGCTGTTGTTTTGTTCTGTTTTCACTTTAGCTTGTAGAAAAATGCTTAAAAAAGACCATCCTTGAGATGTTTTTGAGTAAGGTCCCACACAGCAGTGAAAAAGAAGACTAACATCCCCAAATTCAGGCAGATGGTACAATATTAATTTTTAATTTTTCATTTCTGATAAAAATGAGGAGTAACCACTGAATACACTGCAGAGGGAGAATTCTCTTTAATTGTAAGGTCCAAGAAAATGTCAATGTGGATGTAGCTCAGTACAAGCTTGCAGTTTTAACTTGACATGCTATACACAGCTATGTCAAGTCTAAGTTTAATACAGCCTGCAGAAGAACTGGACATTAAGGTATTTCACATGCAGTTTTGGCCTGCCCCAGACACTTATTTTAAAATGCACAAAATTCACTCCTGCAGAAGCTGCACTCCAACTTGCATCCAAGGCCTGTAACAACTATGCTTCATATAAAGGGCCAAAATGATCCTAAACTGCCCATACGAGCTGGTTGATGATGGGTGTATTGCACAAGTGGGTGAAAATTCAGTATCCCAGATTGCTTCTGGGCACATTACAGTGACAGACTCTTCTTGAAACACAGAACAGCATCTAGTAAGTTTCCTGTGATCCTAATTTGTACATCTGTGAATCCGTATTTCTCCAGTAGCTGTTTATATTCTGAGCCGCTTCTCTGCTTGCCTTCAGTCATACTGAGGGATTGTAGCACAGCTACAGAAGGGTGCATCTTCTGTTCATCAAGCACAGTTTCTGCCACTAGCAAGGCACTTCCTGCATTTCCAAAACAACCAGAAGTGGTTCTGTGTAAGCATTTTTAGCTTTAACTTAAAAGTGTTTTGCTCAGAGACAGTTACAGAGGTCCCCTGAGAGTGATTTTTTAATGGTCTTCAGTGGAAATCAGTGAAAGAAGTGTACTTTCAGTGATCTCTCCTTGGAAGCAACCATTTAATTGTTAAAAAGAAGGGAGAGTTTAAAGCACTGCCTCCAGAAGTTCAGGTCACTTCCTGCCTATGCTCTTAAACTCAGCCTTGCTTTCATTTGAACCAAACAACTACTGTAAGCATCTGTTATACCCCAATCTGCATAAGAAGATTAAGAGAGTCACCCATAATTTTCTTTCGTAATTTATAATCAGGATTATAGTTTATGGGCTAGATCTTCTTTTGCATGCTCTCCTCTGAAACAAACTTCAGAGCTACAGTTGGATTAAGGAATCAGATGATCTTAGTGGTCAGGCTTTTCTGCCTTTTGTCTTCTTTGATCTTTAATATTGCCTGAACATGAGTCAGCAGTGTGCCCTGGCAGTCCAAAGTGACAACCGTGTTCTGAGGTGCATCAGGCACAGGATAAGAAACCACGATTGTCTCACTCTACTCTGTGCTGGTATGGCCCCGCCTTGAGTACTGTGTGCAGTTTCAGGCACCACATTATTAAAAAAAAATTAGTCTATTAGAGACCTTCCAAAGGAGAGCCACAAGGATCATGAAGAGTCTCAAGGGGAAGCCTTATAAGGAGCAGCTGACATCACTTGGTTTGTTCAGCCTGGAGGAGACTGAGGGAAGACCATGCTGTGGTCTTCAATATCCTCACAAGGGGTGATGAAGGTGCATGTACTGATCTCTTCACTCCTGTGACCACTGACAGGACTCAAGGAAACAGCATGAAGCTGAGTCAGGGGAGGTTTAGGTTGGGTATCAGGAAAAGGCTTTTCACCCAGAGGATGGCTGGGCATTGGAACAGGCTCCCCAGGGAAGTGATCACAGCACCAAGACTGTCTGAGTTCGGCAGGCGTTTGGACAATGTTCTTAGGCATATGGTGTGACCCCTGGGGTGTCCTGCATAGGGATAGCAGTTGGACTTGAGAATCCTGATGGGTCCTCTTTCAACCCAGCATATTCTTTGATTCTGTGTGCAGTTTTGGGTGCCTCAGTGCATGTGACCAAGACACTTAAGGGCCATGAGGGCAAGATTCATGAGGTGCAGCTGAGGCCCCCTGATCTCTTCAGCCTGGAGAACAGAAGGCTGAGGTATGACCTCATCACCATCTACAACTTCCTAAAAAAGGGAGCAGTAGACGGGGATGTGCTGATCTCCTCTCTCTGGCAAACTAATGATGGGACACAAAGAAATGGAATGGAACTGCATCAGGGAAGTTCAGACTGGACATTTGGAAAAGGTTCTTCACCCAGACGGTGGGAGGCACTGGAACAGGCCCCCCAGGGAAGTGGTCACAGCACTAAACCTGCCAGAGTTCAAGGAGCACCTGGATGACATTCTTAGTCCTATGAACTAGTTTTAATTAGTCCTTCAAGAAGCAAGGAGTTCAACTTGATGATCCTTATGGATCCAACTTGAGATACTCTGATGATTCTGTGATTCAAATGTAGTAGAAAGTCAAAGACGCTACATATTTCTCATGGTATGTGTGCATAAAGTAGTACTGAACTTCAGCAAGTTTACCATATTCTGGACACTACTGAGACAGCAAAATAACAGCAAAACAAACTGCTGCTTCTTGATTAACCCAAAGGAACTTTAGTTAGGTTAATTTTATGTATAGAAATAAGCACATGCTTAGTAAGAAAGACGGAGCACGGCAGAGACTGGGGAGATGATACAGTTGTATGTGAAGCCTGCAACTACAGTAAAAGCTTATGATATATAGTTTTATTTGCAGGTTTGTTTCCTTCTTTTTCTTAGTAGGTATTATCATAATGCAAGCCAAGACATTCAAGCAAAGGCTACTATGATTGAACAAAAGATATTGTAAGTGCATACTAAAAAAACATTGCTCAGTACTCGTTAAAGGTACATTAACACGCACCTTTTAAGCTCACAAGATGAAAAGAAACATACCTGGTCTGCAAACAGCTGATATCTTGCTTAACAGCACATGTACCTTTTCATCAGGCCAGTCATGAAGAACACGTGAAAGGATGTAAAGATCTGCTTCTGGAAGATTATCCTTGAAGAAGTCACCTGTGGGAAAACAGAGTTAGTACATTCCTACAGAAACCACAGAGTACATACTACAAAAACAAGGCGCTTCAGCAGAGTAAAAAAGTAACAAGAATGAACAGGTAAAGGTATGCCCTGATTTGCAGATAAGAAAAGAACAGTTAAAGAGCAGATCAGAGGCAAGAATTCTGTAACAAAAAAATGAAGAGCAAACCTAAAGCAAGGAAGGAGACAAAGTTCTTTGTAGTCACCATGTTGATCTTGTCTAGAAATGAAATGCCTCAGACAAGCACATGCACCCTCTGCTTCCAGTGGTGTTCAAAAAATTATTAATGCATACTTATTTAGCCACATTCTCCAACCATTTTTTATCTCCACAGACTTGAAAAATACAATGTCCCCATTTAGCATGGGTGAACCTACATGGCTTTGTACTAAGATATGTTTTGGGTTGGAACAGCAGCAAAAGAGCCTGTTCTGTGCTCAAGAATAACAGAAATCAGACAAAAGATCATGTGCTACATTTACCTGATACAAATGTCACTGGAGCAGTGTGTTGTCCTGAAGGCTGAAAGAAAGAGGTGTTCGCAATGACTTCTGGAAGGTCAAATACTGTGACCTTGAGATTTGGGTATACTTGTACTAATTCATAAGCCAGAGCTCCAGTGCAACCTGTTAAAAGTTTAAAGAAGTCAAATCAAGTATTTTCTCCCAGAATTTGCAGACATTTTTAAGTCAAGCCTGTATATAACATTAGAGACATCTGATCAGAACCAGAGGTAGACAGTCAGCTCGACAACTAACAAGAGCAACAGGACTTTGTGCTTGATAGAGCAAGGTTTTAAAGCTTACGGAGTGCAGGCATGACTCCTTACTGACACAGAATTGCTAATGTGACCTTTGATATCAGTACCTCAGGGTTTTTTGGGGAGTATCAAAATGTAAATGAAAAGGCAAAGACTTCTATTTGTTGAAGAAGAGCACCTCTAAACTGTTTAGCATTTAGAGAGCTCTGATACAGGAAATTTGACAAACACTCTCCAGCATAGTAAAGATTGTAAAGTTTGAGTCTCTGCACAAGTGGCAACGGTTGTACCAGTATTGGGTTAATTTCTCTGACATGCTGTCCACCTCCCCTAATACACACTAAATAAAGTGTGCTTCCTTCAGTGGATCTTTCCCTATATAACAACACTCCCTCTCTGCAGCTCCAAGCAGAGTTAGGTAATAAAAGGAATGCTAAAAAGAAGAGCTTCTTCAGCTCCAATATATAATTGGTCTTCAACATTTTGGTGGACATCTTAGATATTAATAACTACAACAATACACAAAACAAACCAATTAGAAAAGAATCAAAACTTTTGTCAAGTTTGACACCCCAGTAGTGGTGGTTCACTACTTTCATTATTTTTGAAAATCTTGGATATGCCTAAGGAGAGCAACAACACTGCTGGAAATGGCACTCCCAGCCCAATCCTGTATCACCTGAGCCACAAATTCTCTTCTTTTCTGCCTTGAATTGTGTAACTGCTTGCAACAAACACTCACTTATCTTAAGCTATTCATATACCATTTAGGTAACTCTGCTTTCAATTAGATGCACTGTTATTTTATTCTGACATTGCAACATCAGAAAAATAACACTAGATAATATTACCGCAGTTTCAGTAAAAAATATACATGTCTTTTTAAGTAATAAAATGTGGAACTGAAATCAAGCTTTCCCCTTTAATTTGCATACAACTTCAATTACAAGCCATACCTCCTAAATCACAAGCAGATTTAAACTGTGAAAGATCAAATGCTGTAGCCACATCTCTTGCTGTCAGGTGAGCAATGCTGTGCATGGCCGTCATAAAACGTTGCTTTGCCTCCTGGCTGTGATAATAGTCCTAAAAAGGGGGAAAAGCAGAGTAATTAAAGTTTATTTTCATTAGTTAACTAAAACTATGTACAACTGAGGCAGTAGGTGAATGTGGTGAACATCAGAATTTCCAAAATGAAAAGGTCCGTTTAAAAGTTGCACTGACTATTTGCTCATTGAAATCCTTTGCGGTAGTGATAAGCAGATTTTTACATCCCCTTAAGAATTCTGATCACACAGAACATCTTGAAAGGATAGATTTAGGAGACAAAGAAAAAACTCAAGTGTTCCTTCTTCAGAGCCTCACAAACTCCTTTCATTTCATTTAAACATTTATTCTCCCATGATGGGAAAATAACTAGATAATTGGACTATACCATAAATCAGAAACATTGAAGATCATACTGTTTTTTCTGATTAGGGAAGAAGCAAGCATTCAGTACCAGAACCTCATGCCTTTACCTTTTCAAGGATACATACACACAAATCCCTTTACGTTTCACTTTTATACAGATTTCAACAGTTATGGCTGGCTTTGCAACTACCATGAAGTGGAAGTATCTCCAGGATGTGGTGTACATAGTACCATAGGCAGCCCATATATTCTGCTCAGACATACCATCATGTACACATATGGATCCCAGGTCCAAACTGGACACAAGCATTTCCCAAACAAAGTTGATAACCCAGAGGTTTAACAAAGGATGAGAACCAGTTCATGTACATTAAATGACTTAATCTGTATATAAATTTAGCAATCTGCTGCAACAGCTATCCTAAAGCAATGTATCTTAACTCCCTTTAAAGACCCTTCGAATGATTTCCAAAGGAGTTTCTGTCCTCCAGTTATTTAAGTACTAACATGAGGCTAGCAGAAATTTTAAGTCTCCAGAAGTCCTTATTTTGTTCCATTGACTACACATGATGGGTGAAGACATCTCCTTCAGGAGACTGCCTTCATCACCACGTTGAAGTTAAATACAAATTAAGGACCTCAGGATGTAGTCTGAAATACAATTTAAGCCAGCAGTGCTCTGAGAGATGAAGTCCTGACATATTCTCCTGCTCACAGTACCAGCTCTCTGCTTACACAGGCACAAATATTTATGCCTCTCAACCTGCTTCACCAGATGGGTAACTGACAAGTTAGGCTAGTTATAACCCTAAGTGATTCTCCAGTCTGATCATATCCACCTGGGCTAGCATTGGGAAAGGAATGCCACAGATTGAAACAGATGGCAGAAGGATTACAATTTTATCAGCAATAGGTATCAGCTTGAAGCTTAAACAGCACTAAAAAACTTCATAAAGGAGGTTAGATCCCTTCTCCACTGCATCAACACAAACCAGCTTTGACTACACAGCACAGCCCAAACTGGATGCACATCAGTATCAACAGACTGGCATCCAATATGGAAGGAATGCATGTGTGGTAAGGTAAAAAGGTATTATAAAAAGGACACAAATGTAAACTAAATAGGCCCAGAGGTCGTTCTGAGTGTGTGTCAGTGGGATGGGCAACACTTCATCTGGAGAATTTCTGTCAGCACTTGAATTTCCCAATATATTCTGTGATTGTTTCACTACTTCTACTCCACTACATAGCCTAAAGCTGAAGGGAACAGAAGCCTGGGACTGGTGAGTTGTATCGTGTTTCTACCATTTCTGAGACTGACAAACTTTCTCCTAACAGCTCTATCTCCATTTGCCCCTAGGTCAGTTCTGGGCTCCTCACAGCTGGTTCTGATACTAGTAAGATTATATTACCTTAAATAGATCATCCGCTTTCTTTCCAAAGGCTCGATGATTCTGCCTGCTCCCTTCTTTGACAGCAGACTCCAAGTTTGTGAAGAGAGGCCAAAGGTGATCATTGGAATGGATAATGTAGCCATGAAGTGAGTATTTACCATCTGAGGTCAGGTAGGTATTTGCTGAGTCTGTATTACTGTAACCTTGTGGAAAGAAAACAATTCTAACCAGCTTTGTTTCAGTACTTCACAACTGTTGTGTAAAATCTGAAGGCATATTTTCCTGCATAAATAGCTAGCAAATCCTAATCTTATGGTCTATTGGTACAAATCCTGCAGAAAAGGCAATTAATTCTAGAAGTCTTGTCATTCTTAAAGAAGTACTTAGTTTATAGAAAGAGTTTATATGCTGGAAAATATAAATGCACACTGATTCATTACTTTGATTTTAAACCAGAGTATCTCAGTTAGATACCTAATATTCAAGGGACAGTATTAGAAGTTCCTCATTCTTGACTGTATTTTTGTTTGGATTATGACTTCTTCCCTGAATTCAAGCTTTCTCCGCTATGTTTTGCCTTTAGAGCTTTTTCATTTGTCTTGTCCTCTAACAGAGCTAAAAAGACTCCTTTACTTCCTTTTCTTGGCACTTCACCATTTCAAGTCTTACTACGTAAATCATGCACATGGAAACTTAGAAATATTTAGTGTGGACGGAAAAAGTTAATCCTAATAGTGATTCCCTCACTTACATATACCTTCAAGGACTGTTCCAGTTAGGAGCACTAAAATTTAAGTTGTTGTCCACGAAGAGGGACACATTGCAGAACTCTCCTTATTAAAAGCCTCATCATCTGCTGAAGGCTGTCTGCACTGCTGCAGCAGGGAATGGAATTTGACAATTATTTTAGGTAGAAACATAGAATCACTTCAATGGAAAAGCCTTCTAAGGTTATCAAGTACAACCTTTAACCCAGCACTGTTAAGTCCACCACTTAACCAGGTTACCAAGTACCACACCTAAACACCTTTTAAATACCTCCAGGGATGATGACTCAGCCACTTCCCTGGGCAGCCTGTTCCAATGCTTGATAATCCTTTCAGGGAAGAAATTTTTCCTAATACTCAATCTAAATCTCCCCTGGTATAGCTCAAGGCTCTTTCCTCTTATCCTGTTTGTTACTTATAAAAAGAAACCATCTCCCACCTGGCTACAACGCCCTTACATGTAATTGTAGGGAACAATAAGGTCTCCTCTGACCCTCCTTTAGGTTTAACACCCCCAGCTCCCTCAACTGCTCATCAGACTTGTGCTCCAGAGCCTTCATCAGCTCCACTACCCTTCTGTGCACATGCTGCAGCATCTCAGTGTCCTTCTTGTCATGAGGGGCACAAAACTGAACACATATCAGGGTGAGACCTCACCAGTGCTGAGTACAGGGGGCAATCACTGCCCTAGTCCTGCTGGCCACGCTATTGCTGATACAGGCCAGGATGCCATCAGCCTTCTTCGCAACCTCAGCACACGCTGGCTCATGTTCACTTGCTGTCAACCAACACCCCCAGGTCCTTTTCCCCCGGCCTGCAGTGCTGCATGGAGTTGTGAGTTGAGTGCAGATGACACATCTGAGCTATTACACTGCTCGCTGGGACTGTCCGTGCAACCTTTTCTTAGAAATTTGGTCAGTACTATGTCCAGAGAGCAAAAACAATCTAAATATTGTATTCTAAATAATCTCCATAAAGGAGACCTGAATGTGTTCATTACATAAAGCCTGCCCCCATAATGAAAGCAAAGGAATAACAAACCATTCCCCTTTCCTTCAAATCCAAGTTACCCACAATATCAAGTCAGAACCTGTGACCTTAAAAGAATCTCTTCCAGTCCTGCCTGTCTTTCAGTACCATAAGCAATTGCACGGAGGATAAATAATTCACCTTGTGGTGTTTTCTCCAGTAATCCAAGAGAAGCACATGCATCAAGGAGTCTTTCAGTTCCACATACAGAAGTTCCAAGATCATTTGCAATATCCACAGCCTTCACTGGACCTTTATCTTTCAGATGATCAAATATCTTCAGCTTAGAGGCTACAAACAGAGCCTATGTGTAGGTAAGAAATTGTTATCATGCTGCATTTAAAAGACTGCAACCAATAAACAGAAGAACTATACTGTTTGCCTAGAATTATTCTACACAAATGCTGTTAAACTACTGCAACTCAGTTTAACAAACCTCCTAAAAATTGCTCCCTTCCTCTCAGTATCTTGGCTAAGTAACAGAACTTTTAATAACAGTGTTTGGGAGAGAACGGAACTCACAGTATTCTGGAATGCAGCCTACAAATTTTGCATGAAGACCCATTTCTTTATTCAGCTATTTAGCACTTCCCATCTATATGACTGTTTGACCTTATGGAACATTCTTAAGCATATGAACCAAGACCAAAAGATCAAATTAAATTTGATATACCCAATGCATAAGGAACTCAAAACACTCCACTAAGATAGTGTTAACAGCTTCAATTGCTAAAATATAGGTCTTTATTTTATTAAAATTAAGGAAAAAACCCCAAAAAGATTAAGAATAGAAAGAATAAAACTTCACAGGACAACTGTACTACTTGCACACCTTAACAGGACATGTACACATGGAATGTGGATGAGAGAACAGCTAGTGCCTCACGGTGAAGAAAAGCTCATGGGCAATGGCAGTCTTAAATTGAAAACCTCAGCTGAACTTTTAAAAAAGATATGCTAACTCAACCAGAGAGTAAAATTAATGAGATGTCATAATATATACCTCTCCATTCAATATTATATTGCAATTCTACAGTTTCTGTATTCTGAAGTAGGTAAAACACCTAAAACCAAGGAACTTATGGAGGGCACAACAATGGAGGCAAATGCAGCAATCACAGAATCCATTTCTTTTTAACTCCAAGCAACTATAATGAAATTTAAAACTAAAGGTAATCAAGGAAAGAAGGGCCTTGACATTCTGTTTAATAAAAATCAAAGGGAAAAAAAGAGATTAAATTTGAGAGGTAGGTCTGCTACTGTGTGTCTATATATTCTATCATCTTCACCTTTTTTTACAGTTTCCTTTGTTATTCTAATAAGAACATATAGCTGGGATTTATTATAATTCAGGCTTTCACAATACTGAGCCAATTACATCTAGTTTACAACCACATGGCTTCTGAGACCTGCCCAGTCTTTGGACTGATACCAGCTGGAAACTATTAGAACTGGAAAAAGGTGAGAAGACAGGTCAGAAAACTTGGCTGACCTACCATTCAGTAATTCTCAGTTAAAAAAAAAATAAAGAAGAAAAAATGTCAGAGATCTGAGTATAGATCAGACTATGTAAATTCAGAATATAGTAAACTTGGAAGTTTTTTAACTTGGAAGTATTTAATCCTGATCCCCTCCTGTTCTGCAACAGAGCTGTTCAGAGTAAAATAGGCAGCAACATCTTCATCTGCTTGAGATTCTACTCTGCTTTATAAAGTTCTTGAACACTCAAGAATCAAAATGAAAAAAACTTGGGAGTTTTTGTGGAAATAAATGCTTTTGTGTGCTCAAACCTATTCTGCAAATGGAAATACGATGAGTTTTGTCATATCACAATTCATTGCTACTGGTAATTTTACAAAGACCCATGATGAGGGGAAAAAATATCCCACTAGTTCAATATACTACTCAGTACTTTATACTATGAATTTACAGTGGAGTAGTGGGAAAGCAAAGCTCTTCCTTTTATTTCCACCCTCCACTGTCTTTTCACTGCACAAAACGGAAAGTATACGTAATGTACAACCACATGTTGATGATTTTCCATATTTATTTTTATTTAAATTGAAGAAATGCTAAGCATCATCTCACCCATTCAAATACACTGCTCCCTATGGATACACAGTTCACAAATGCAGCAACCTCAAAGCCACTTTATTCCAAACCTCTCAGGACAGCTTAGCATGCCTGCAAGCAGCACGCCCACAGATCTACACCACATGATCATACTACAGTCTTCCTTCAGAGCTGAGCACAACTCCCCACTGTTTCAGCAAAACTGTTGTTCACTGTCTGGTATGCCTCCCTCCATTCACCTCAAAGCTGTCATATCTTTAGTTCCAAGTTTGCATTTCACTGCCACTTGAGCACTTTTTTCACTTCTTCCTACAACACAAATAACTTGATAGAGACCAGTGATCTATTAGAACGATCACTGTTCATTTCTTCTTCACTATTGTCTTTGCTACACTGGAATTATGAGTAGAAAATCTGGGAGTACTTAAAATGTCCAGCTATGCATTTCTCATCATACTTGGCTGATACACAGAGCATGTGACCTTGTTTGTGAGCTGTTACAAGTATGCCTCCATCAGATAGAGCATGGATATTATCAGTTAAACACATGTGGAACATGAAACAGGCTCTTAAAAAATAATATTCTGAAGAGGCAATAAAAATTAAGATCTTCCACAGAATTCTAATGCAAAGCATCAAAAGTTAGAAAGGAAATATAATATATACAATTTTTGTCACAGTTTTAAGTCCGGTGAGTTAACCACATTAAATGCTTTCTTTGCAGAGTAAATTCCAGCTTGGTTGTGCTCTTCTGATCAGTAAAAAAAATCTCCAACTTCTTTTCCTTCTCAACTCAAGAGATACATTTATCAAATAGGTAACTGATATTTCATAGAACACATAAAAAACAAATACAAAAAAACCAAAGCAAACAATGTTTGTACTGCACCAGAAGCTTCAGCTATCTTAGATTCTCCAGAACTTCAGTGGTCCTTTTTTACTAATTATTAATACACTCTTTCCCCAGCTCAACTATTTCACGTAACTGCAGACCAGTGAAACAAATGTATCAGGCAACAATGTAATGAGTAGTTTTATGTTTTTCCCTTACCTTTGAAGCTCTAAAACCATCCATCAGCTCTAGAATTTTGGATGGAAGTTTTGCTGCACTCTGCGACACTCCATTTTGATTTTCCAAAGGTACTGTAAAACCAGTTCTAACACCAGAACTGTTTTCAGAAGTATAAACAGCTCCTGAGGAATGCATCCCACTGCTGTCCAACTTACTAGCACCTTTGTGCTTTGTGAAATTTGAAGATTCACTTTCTCCATCACTTAGGTTCTCAAAAGTGTCCACAGAAGGGATAGAGGCATACTTTTTATGTTGGACATTATGTTTAGAGGGCGGATAGTACAATTCTGCTAGCTTTTTGCAGAAGTGATTCAGAGGAAATCCCACCACATTCAAGAAGTCTCCATGGACATACTCAACTAACATTCCACCAAGGGCTTGGATACCATATCCACCAGCCTTGTCCCTGGGGAAGAGAAAGCAAAAACAACATTGATCTGATTAACGTTAAGAGTAGAGGTATCACAGAACACTAATAATCCACCACTACTGCAGAGGCTGGAATAAAGACTAGGGTACCTAAATTAGAGGCAGATTAAACCTACTAGCTAGGCTCAACACTTCAATTTGTAAATCACAAGATAAATACAAGGATCACTATTTCCACGAAGGGCGAGTAGCCAAAGGTCTTGATGCTTCAGGCAGTGCAAGTGCCACAGTCACCTAAGCAGCAGGTGAGTACAGTCAGAGGGCATTGTCATAGGGTACCCAGCATTTGACAAGTCGTGGCTACCACAAAGGTAACAGTAAGTGTCACCAAGACCAACACTGCCACTGGGTCACGAGATGCATACTGACCCTCACCCAATTCCACAAGAGGCTGAAAAGCCTTTACGAATGTTAGGTCCCAAAGGAGCTCAACAAAGAAGACCCCTTAGAATTCAAATGATTGCAGAATGTGTCTTGCAGATCTCAGTCATAGGAATACCTGAAATGAGGATTAGGAAGACAGGACTTTCTTGGGAAACAGCAACCTATTCAAACAAGATCCACTACTCCATTTAGCTGTATCCGTCTCTTGTGCAACCATCCAAGACAGAAGAAGGGTTGTGGTTCACAAAACTGTACTTTTAGATGTCATGATAATACTGGTAATTTGGCACAATAATGTACACACTCAGAAATTAACCTTGGAAATCTACTTTGTCTTTTGGTGTAATTATGCAAATTCCAGAGTGGCATGGAAATACATTCAAGTCAGATAAGCTGCAGTAGACCCAACAATTTTACTGTTCTCATACAAGGAACAAGGCAGTTAAAGTATGTTTCCTGCATAACAGCAGAATCTGAAAGCCTACGTCAGCAAGCTTGGCAACCAAAGGTCATTCAGTCTTGGATCTATTAAGATAGCATGGAATTATGCAAACTGCTTGAGAGAGAAGGTTACCACAAAAAAAAATTACTGCTAATTTTTTAATCTTAGATTTGATCAGAAACAGCTCTTCATTTTTAGTACTTATCTCTGGATTCCCTTTCTAATAGCATCTTAAAACAAACAGAGGAATTAGTATCCTAGCAAGTAGGATTTTCTGAATTGCTACAAATTGGGGAATAGGGATTTTCCTTTAATCTTGCATTTTAAGCACTACCTTGTAACTTTGTCATTGTTTAAATTATTTCTTCTTTTATAACATTCTTACTACTTACATCAACTAAATTAGGAATATTGTAGTGACAAAAATGTCTTCTCATTTTTAAATGAAGTTGCAGTCATTTTGGTATATGCTTACAGGGAGGCAAGAAACAGTATGACCATCAAAAACAGCTGTATCGTACTCCCAAGCAAGAACATTAACCCAACTGGCCACATACTTATTTTTCTACAACACTTTATGTTCTGGGATTGGATCCTGAAGAGAACATTGACATTCTACATTTTATTAATTCACAGTAAAGTCTGAAACTGCAGAGCTCCAGGCTCTGTGAGAGCTCATCACCTCTTTCCCAGACTGCAGTAGGGTCCTTTGGTTTCACTGCCATCAGAGGAGAGCTACTAAAACCACATAGGATTTTCACACTAGAAGTTGTAAGCAGAGACAGAGAAAGTTGTTCATTAGGGAAAGATTACAAAATAAAAAGCTGGGTCAAAGAGGCTGCCAGAAACTAAGTCTACTCATTATACAAGCCCAAAACAGTTAGGATTATCGGGGTGTAGCCTTCTTTCTACAGATAGACAGAAAAAAGAAAGAGACACTGCCTGCAAGCAGAAAATCCTTGGTTAGAAAGAGCAACAAGAATAAAACAAAAAGCAAAACATCTTTCTGAAGCCAGAATTTGAGGGTTTTTATTGCCTCATCACAGATGACCTGAGACAGCAATTTCCCCTCCCTCCTTACCCATACTTTAGGTCACCTGTGTATTCCTAGCATTTGTCTCTGTCACCAGTGATTGACTTAAATACTATATGCCAATTTTCTTCTTGCTAGGAAAAGAACTCAATCTAATCCTCAACAGCATTAGTAATTTTTTTTCATTTTTTCATGTGATCATTAGGTCTTGTATTATTTCAGAAAATTATTTTTTTTTAAAGTAAGAAATGGTCATTTGACTGCAATATAGTGTTCAGGAAAACCTGTATGCATGTAAGTGTGTAACCTGTACAGGTGGCCATGGAGGGAACAAAAATAACCAACCAAAAAAAAAAGTGCTGTGAGATACTTCTTACTGTTTTGCATAATTTATAGGACACTGTGTTTAGCAGTTCCTTTGCAAAGTCAGAACAAATGCTTCCTATCCTCAGGATTATATAAACAAAGATCAACTGGCTTCTGCCTCAGAATAATGAGATACATTCTCTGAACCTTTGGTCACTGAGAAATCCTTGATATACATACACATACCCTGTTTAGCAGAATGAACAGAATGACCCAGCACTGCTCATAAGCTGCAGAAAAACACTGCTAAAGCATATTTGCTCCCAGAGGAATTATTCAGAATATTTCAAAATAATTTTCAATCCAACGTTCTTCCTAAAAATCCATGGTCATTTCTCCTTCAAACTGAAACTTTATGACCCACTAAATCTAAACATCATACTAATTAGCATAATAAACATCACCTTCCAAAAACCTACCTAGGAATTCATTACAAGCTGTAGTCTTGACAACACATTCTCTCCATATAATCCAGTTTAACATCAGTCTATTCAATAAGCTGTAAACCTTACATATTCACAAAGTATGCCTCATTTACAGATAAGCTTCGAACTATATCCGAAGTCTACACTGGTTTCTCTTTCCCGAGTAGAAGGTGACTTTATTGTTTTATAGCACAAATGAGTTTAAAAACCACCATGATTTATATTCTTACATGACCAGAATTGCAGCTACAGAGCCAAAAGTTCAGGTCAGATCACCTGATATGCAGTCCATAGTGCTAACTACGCCTTCACAAGGCTTCAGCTAACACAAAGGAAAGACAAAGTCCTTTCCCTTGTCTCCAAACAAGCACTTTTTTTTTTGTTTTGGTTTGGTTTTTTTGAGGGGGGGGAGGGTTGTTTGTTTTTTTTTTAAGCAATCTAGTGAACTTCATCTTAGGAGTAGTAATCGGGCATTCTGTTCTCATCCTATTTCTTCCATGGAATCACTGTTGTCTGGTATACTGTCTTTGTAAATGTTGCCTAGGTCAGTAACTGTGTTACCAGCATAGCAGGAACACGTAACCTAAAGGACAATTTTGGCATAGGAACACACATAAACCGTGTTTTCACTTATCATGAAGATAAATTTAAATTAAGCTGGTGTTCCTTGCATCAGAGCAGTGATTTTGATAGACTAAATACACCAAGTGCTAGCTTCTTCCAATTCAGTTCCATGATGCCCTGAGTATCCCACACTCACTCTTTTCACCTGTTTATAATGACAACTATGCATTGTCTCAGGCATCAAAGATCCCTGAATGCCTCTGCTAACAGAGAAATAATTGTATATTGCACAAGTGCTTGCTCTAGTCCAGAGTATTTCAAGTCTTCACTTTTCAGATTCATTAGGGTGCTAAAAAGGTAGCTCACTTTCACTGG
The DNA here is from genome assembly GCA_013397975.1 of Machaerirhynchus nigripectus. Taxonomy (NCBI): domain Eukaryota; kingdom Metazoa; phylum Chordata; class Aves; order Passeriformes; family Dicruridae; genus Machaerirhynchus; species Machaerirhynchus nigripectus. Next base: position 559,899 of record VZRQ01009767.1, on the reverse strand, counting down.
GTAAATGACAGCTTTACACAAGAACAAACGAATAGTGACCTTGCATCACCCATGCTATCATTTATCATACACATAGATCAAAATCTCACAGAACACAGGACAATGTTTTACACTGGTGGCTTAATAATGTATCCTAAGGCCTATTCTCAAGTGTTGTGTGGTAGCATCAGGGTCTTACTTACATTGGCTCCCCACTATGAATGTACTCCCATAAGAGCTCTTCAGACAGCTCAGAAAATTTTACTTTAGTCTCTTCATAGAAATCGGTGATTTCCACCTCTAGCTGATTGTCTACAGAAAGGAAGAGGCCTTATTAGAAACAGGAATTGTAATTTCGAGAGCATAACATTTAAGTTTTATTTCTTAATGATTTGACAATTTTGCTTGAGAAAAATTAAATATATTACACAGATGTGTGAATGACTAATAACGTTCTTTAGGGACAGCAGACTCAACTTTCCCAAAACAGTAAAAGTTTGCATTTTCAACCTCTGCTGTCCTGTCTCAGGGCTAACACACTGCTCTTCCTATGTGGAATTCTTAAATTAACAATGCTTACACAAAGCTATTTATGAATGCTGGCACACACATGCAGCACTGAGTACAAAGAAAACTACAACCACCCTTCCAAACACATCAGAGTTCAACAATGTAGCTGTCATAAAAGTGGTAATATGCAGCTGCACCTGCACTTCAGACTTGGGAATCCAGCAGTCCCATCAGGAACCATCGCTGTCATCTTCCTATCACCTCTCAACAGATGACAAGATTATTTCAGACTTCTGTTGCTGGAAGTGGCTGAGGGAAGGTGCAATAAAGTACTGCACATCAGGGTATGGACCCTGCTGCACGTGGTACACTGTGACCCTGCTGTCACTGCAGACAGAGGCTTTTCCAAAACATGTTCAAAAGGCAACAGCCTTGCACAAATGAGTGTGAACATTACAGATTAGCAGCTCTCTCTACTCTTTTCTATAAACACCAAGGTCAGAATCTCCTGTTACCGCAGTTCTGGTAGCAGTCAAAATGCCTGAGGAGGAGCAAGAGATATCTACAGTATAGACAAAGGGAAGAATGCTAACCAACTTCTAATGGTGGTAGTATAAAAACAAAACACCCAAACATTTAATGACCCAGATGAAATTAAGAAAATTGGTGCATATGAAGACAGATTACCACGTCTTTCAGTGTTAATAAAAAGCTCTAATCAGCTCAAAATGAAAATTTTGTCTTTAACGAGTTAAAAAACACACCGTAACAATAAATTGCAACTAAAAATGTATTCTACAAAACTGTTCTATCAATTGCATGTCTTGGGGAATATGCAGACTGAAGGTAGTTTCATTCACCTGACTGTGATGCAGTTCAAATTTGTAAACTTCAAATGAGATGGGTTGTTATAGCATCACTACTACAGTTGGGTGCACTTAACTTTCTTCCTAGAGTAAACAGTTAAAGGAGTTATTTACATTGCTGGGTTGCTCATAGGAAGCCCTTGGTAAAATGTTTTATTTCTTTTGCAGCAGCTCTCCCTCTACTGTACTAGCAGTACTGCATCACTAACTTTAATTCTATTTTACAAGAGTTAAGAGCAATCATTCCAGAAAAGATTAAAAACTGCTAATTTGTCTACAGAAAGACTATGCCCAGTGCAATGTCACAGAAATGATCCCTGCAAAAGCTCTACAAAAAGACTATTGGCACAATTATCAGAGGACGTCCCTCAAACACTCCTCAACTTATGTTAATGGTATCATTTCCATAAAAATCACTCACTTTCTCTATAAGTTATCTGATAAAGAACATTGGTGTATTGCTCCCTACAGCTTCTTAACAGTCTGAGACATTAAGCCTCACCTGGTGTAAACACAACACAGGATAAAGTTGATATGGATCACATTCAAAAAAGTCTCACAGTCTGGAGTACCTTATTTGAATTTAATTTAGAATTTTCCACAACTTACACTGGCCTTTTGCTTAGTCTCATAGCTTTCAGAGACAGTATTTCTAAACTCTGTTGTATTTTGTCACTTTCCTTCCTGTGTGAAAACTGAATACAGGAAGAAGGTTTGCTTTACTGGGGAGTCTTTAATTTATATTTGGTAAGGTAATTCTTGATTAGAAAACAAATTCAGACTGTATATGAAACATTTTCATTCTGTTTCTTTACTTGTACAAGCTACCATGAGAGTAATTTTTATACAAATATTGAGTTGTAATAAAATGACATGTACCTTTACTGTGGCAGTGTATAATAGCCACTCCTGTGAAAACACTGTGCTCTTTCCCATTCAACCTGTCAGGGAAAAAATGTCCATTAAGCAACCGTCTTAAGAAATGTTCTACGTGATTATATTGCAACAACACAAGACACAGACCCTGATATTAATATACCACTCAGTGGATCTGACATGCATCCTAAACAAATTTTATTTCAGTATCGGTGAAAAGACATTGGCAAAACAAACCAAAAAATAACCACATAAAAAAACACTATCAAAAGCTGCAGCCACTTCAAGTCTCCAAAATACCATTTGTATAAAAGTATATAGCTTTATATATACATATAGATATATGGCATCAGCTCATTCACTGTACATCAGGAAGGTGACTATTCCAAATACATTAGAAAAGACTAACAGGCATGAACACTACTGTTACAGCCATCGTCACTGAAAGCTGGCAGTAAATATCTAGGTGATGCAACTCAGACTAAACATGTAATAGGGAATTAGAGCATATGTTCTCATTTCTTTCAGACTGGCCCCAAGAGATCCCATGGCAAGCCACAGTGTAGATGAAGAGTCCAAATTCCCTTAGCCCTGGCTCTCTCTTGTAGTGGCTCCAGAGTGCCACACTGTGGCCAGTTAGTTCTGAACACTTAACTACCTGCTGTGTAAGCAGTCGATGTATAATAGAAAGGGTATGTTAATCTTTGAAGAGACTATTTAAGGAATAGTCTCAAAGATTAGCCAGGATATTTTTGGATGTGATTAGAAGCATCTCACATGCTCTGGTCCTTCCAAGATTCCACACTGAATTGTAAGATGAAACAGTGCATGAAAAATTTCATTTCACACCTTGGGTATAAGCAAAGACGCATCCTTTTGTCTGCATTTTTTCCTGGAGTTCTAAAAAGCTAAATACAAAGTGCATTTCATATCCCTAATTAAGAGACTGACCCACTAAACTTACAACAAATAAAACAAAACCCAAAAAATTTGCATGTATCCCTTCTGTGGAACCCTTTTGAGAATCTAAATGATGGAGAAATTGAATCTTCAGATTTCATATCTTACTTAGAACAACGGACCTTGATAGCATCCTGTAGGCATCTTGCTTATCAACTGGTTTCTCCAGGATCTGCTCATCCACAGACTAAAACAGAAAGGCAGAGTGAGTGTGCTGCTTTTTCTTAGTTTTCAGAAATTGAGGTCAGAAATTATGTTTAAACCATGATTTCAGCCAGCGCTCCAAATTTGAGTTTATTGAGCAGAGCAAGAACCACAGACACTTTGGTAGAATAGGTAATTTAGTGTCAAGTACAGGAGTACCACACTCTACCCTCCAGTGACTGCAGCTCTCAAACGAAAGGATAATTCAACTTTTTCTGTCCTTAACAGTTCACTGGTTCTGTGAAGATGTCAGGTGTAAAGCAACCTCCTGTAAGGCACAACACTGAACAGTTCACGTGATCTGGACTTCTAGACAGATAAGTCACCTGAGAATTTCCATTACATATTAGATGATCCAAGGTAATACTTATGGCAGCGTTAGTATCCCCAAAACCAGTAGTAAGGCTTCTAGCTCTCAAGATTTCAAAAATTACCTTGTTGGGAAAAAAAACCCTAAAAGCCACAGCCACAAACTGGAAAAGATGTATCATAATGCAGATATAACTTCAATGAAGGCAGCTTTCAAACTTTAAACCTAAAGATACAAGTATTTTCTACACTCATAATAAATTAAAGTAATGCTAAATCACTGAAGACTTCTTACCACAATAGTGTCTGCTCCTATGACAACATCAGGTGTTCTCAGGTGTTTCTGCAAAGGCATAAAGAAAAACACATTTGTCAGAAGATACAAAGAGAACAAAACCTTTTAAGACTTAAGGTAAGAAAATAGTGGTTTACTAGTTTAGAAGTAGGGCTCTACACTGACCTGAAAACAAGACACTGTTTTTCCTTTTGCACTGTTTCCAAAATAGTAACAATTTATATCACCATAAAGGTGAGGCTTGAGCAGACCACTCTCAAGCCACAAATTTGCCCAAATATATTACTGATGAATAAATGCATCCAGGAAATAAAGTGCATTCTCAAAAGTCTATCTGGTCTTCAAGGTGGCAAACAATTCCTTTAAAGGAAGTGCCTAGTGTTTGGAAGCCAGAGAATACAGCCCTCTAGCATCATTCTTCCAAGCAAAATTTCACTGAAAAATAAACCCCATTTTTTTAGCTACACTTTGCTTTTTTCTCTCAAAAGGGAACACACACAGTCTGTTTTCTGAATATGAGAGATAGTGGCATGTAAAATTCCTTGCAGACTTCTCTTGACTTTAAACTGTACCTATCCTTATAGCTAAGTTTTTATTTACTTGCATATTATAAAGTACATAGTTCTTACTTAACACAGCATGACATGAAACCTGCCTGCAAGTGTGACCACTATAATACAACATTTATAGGGAGGCAATTCTTCTAGAGAAAGACTGGTGATGTGCTTTAAATTGTTTAATGATACCTGTAATTAGTTCTTCTAATTCCTGTATGAAGAAGCATTTTGAAATCCACTGAACTAGCATTATCACCAGCACAGTCTTTTGCAATGAAAGCCCAAAGTAAGCCATTTAGTGAGGCTGGGTTTAAAATCCACTCTCCTATGTTTTACCATTGTCTGGAAAGTAGTTGACAGAACCCTGAGTAACAATTTACATTGAAGATCATGCAATATTTGCTTTGAAGAATGGTGACATCTGGAAACACTGTTCATTTAAAGTGTTCAACATTCTTTTTCTGCCACTAGCATAGGATCAACAAACATACCCCTCTCTTTCAGAGCTCTTATTATTAGGGAATTATTACAGTCCATTTTGTGAGATTTAATCAGCTAGACCTTTAAATAGGTTCCGGTAGCAAAGAACCTTATGTGCTCAAACAGTGATCAGAGCCAAGGGCATAAGTCAAATACCACTGATAGTGTAAGTTGCATCACTGGTTTGGATAAAATTTAGGATACAAAATGGTTCTAACAAAACCTGAAATCATGTCAACTTCTCCATTCTTAAAATTAAACAGACGAATTCTGTTTTAAAACATTCTGGGGAAAGAAACAGTAATTCTTTCTCTGCTTTCCTCCAGTACATCTATACTCACAATTTCTGAGTTATTCTTGTCACTCATTCAGTGAAAGCTACAGCAATGCACTCGAATCACACCAGTGTTTTCCCATGGAGTCTGTCTCTACATTCAACAAATACCTGGAATGAGGTCAGCCGTACACCTGACTGTTCAAAGGAACTATGGAATATATATCCCACAGAAGAGTAGGTATAATGCTGACAAAAGATGCAGACCACTTCAGTTTGTGGAAAGCCCGAACTGCGGGCAGGAGAATTTTGATTAGGCAATTTCAAGACACTGTCTTTCACAAATGACAGGAAAACATCCATTAGCCTTCAGTGAAGAAAAAGGACTCAGGGATCACTTAAGCACCACAAGCAAATTAAGTCACAGTAAATGCACCACCTAAAGCCAAAAAGCTCATTGCTATGACAGTAACTTACTACATGCATTCTGTTTGCTACTTCAAGAGCTTTCTGTTTTGCTGTTTCCACAGCATACTCATAAGGGGCTGCAAAAGATGACTTTTCAAGTGTCTCCTTAAACCAGGATGGAACCACCTCAAACCGCAGGCCCTGTAACACAGGAAAGTGATGCAGTCAATCTGACCTCGTTATTAAGCATTGCTCCCAAGGCATATTAATCAAGTGGCAAATTTGACATCTGCTTTTTCCACTTTAACACACCTCCCCCCCAAACACACACGGAAAAAAAAACCCCGTGCTCCTATCAGTGTTTAGTGCATACATATCCTTTGCAAGCAATCTAAAACAAAACAATGTGACAGAACTTCAAAACTGGTGTGTGCATTTGATTTTGCCCTTACTTACTAGAACCTAATCACATTATTATTAGAACCTAATCATCATGTCACTGTTCTTGTCGTATAAAAACTAACAGTATAAACTTACACACTTCATAAATAGAGGACTATACTACTGGGTTTTTTTATTGAATCCATCCATAGCAGTTTACTGCAACAGTGCATGTTCTTACAGGAGCTTTACTGCACTTTATGTGCCTTTATACATATGATAAACAAACAAAAAAAACCAGACAGTTNGTATAAACTTACACACTTCATAAACAGAGGACTATACTACTGGGGTTTTTTTATTGAATCCAGTTTTTTTTATTGAATCCATCCATAACAGTTTACTGCAACAGTGCATGTTCTTACAGGAGCTTTACTGCACTTTATGTGCCTTTATACATATGATAAACAAACAAAAAAAACCAGACAGTTTCTGATTGGTTTTGTCAAAAAAACCCCCAACTATTCTCCCAACTTTTTGCCTCTAGGTTACACTTGTACATTTACTATACCCAGCAGATATGCTATAGTTTGTAATAATTTCGTGCATGACTGAACCTCCGTGCTTCTCCACACGTCTGTATTTTTAACTTATTCCTTCCACTTAAGTTCAGTTTATCGGCTGAATTATTAAGAATGGTAATACTAAGCAACCTAAGTTGGACAGGTAATACCCAAGTGCTATTCAAAAGCCTCCCGCAGCCCGACGAGCGAGGCCGACACGTTCCTCCGCAGGAGCTGAACGGCCCGAATGACAGGTTACGGCCTCCTTTGCTCTCCACTAGTGCATTTCAGAAAGAAGGCATCTCCTTTATTCCGCCCGTTCCCCTCCCACTGCTCTCATGGGGCGGGCGGGCCGGGAGGCGT
>VZRQ01009767.1:536605-552590 GCA_013397975.1 Machaerirhynchus nigripectus | reverse complement strand
CTTGAAACACAGAATCAATCAGATTGGAAAAGACCTCTGAGATCGAGTCCAATTTATGACTGAACACCACCATGTCAATAGACCATGGCACTGAGTGCCACGTCCAGCCTTTCCTTAAACACCTCAAGGGATGGTGACTCCGCCACCTCCTCGGGCATTCCATTCCAATGTCCAATCACCCTGTCTGTGAAGAAATTTTTCCCGTTGTCCAGCCTAAACCTTCCGTGGCACAGCTTGAGACCATTTCCTGTTGTCCTGTCGCTGGTTGCCTGGCAGAAAAGGCCCACTCCCATCTGGCTACAGCCTCCTTTCAGGTGGTTGTAGAGAGCAATAAGGTCACCCCTGAGCCTCTTTTTCTCCAGGCTTAACAACCCCAGCTCCCTCAGCCGCTCCTCTTAGGATTTGTGCTCCAGACCCTTCACCAGCTCGATTGCCCTTATCTGGATCTGCTTCTGCACCTCAGTGTCCTTCCTGAAAAGAGGGGCACAGAACTGGGACACAGTAATAGAGCCGTAGCCTCAGCAGTGACAAGTACAGGACATTGTTTAATATCCCATCCCTTCTGCTCCACTGATGCTGGCATGAAGTATTTGGAAAAGAGATGTTATCATGCATTTCTTAGTCAGAAGGAACCCCAACATAAGAAGGACATGAAATGTTGGACCAAGTCCAGAGGAGGCCATGAGGGCTGGAGCACCTCCTCTGTGAAGACAGGCTGAGACAGCTGGGGCTGTTCTGCCTGGAGAAGAGAAGGTTTCATGGAGACCTCATAACAACCTTCCAGTACCTGAAGGGAGAAAAGAGGGAAGTCAGAGAGGAACTTATCACAAGGGCATGTAGTGATAGGACAAGAAGTAAGGGGTACAAACTGAAAGAGGGGAAATTTAGGTTTGATATTAGGAGGAAATCTTTTACTGTGAAGGTGGTGAGATATTGGAACAGGTTGTCCAGGGAGGTTGTAGATGCCTGATCACTGGCAGGGCCAGGTTGGATAAGGCCTTGAACAACCTTGTCTCATGGGAAGTGTCCCTGCCTATGTTAGAGGGGTTGGGACTAAATGATCTTTGGGTTTCCTTCCAGCCCTTAACATTCTATGATTCTGTGACTCTATTGTCATCATCACCTGTCACATTGTCAGCAAGCTTTAAATATCCCCTATTCAGCCTTTTAAGTGAAAAAGTAGAAAAAATAGTGGAAAAATAGCATAAAAACTCGGATTACTTTCAAATAGTGTGATGTTGCCTGCTTTCTCAGTTGGCTTGGAAGAAAGTGAAATGTATCCTCTAGCATTAAAAATATATCCAGTCATTAAAACAGTAGTTTGCATTGAATAATCGGATCTTTTGACACCTATCTCATGGACTATGTGTCTCACTGGTGGAGCCAGGCTCTTCTCGGTGATGCCAAGCAATAGACAAGAGGCAACAGGCAGAATCTGATGCTCAGAAATTTTCACCTGAATATGAGGAAGAAGTTTAATGAGTGGTTGACCATGCACTGGGACAGGCTGCCCAGAGAGGCTGTGGTGTCTCCCACACTGGAGATATTCAAGAGCCATCTGGACACAGTCCAGTACAAAGTGCTCTAGGATGGCCCTGCTTGAGCAAGGAAGTTGGACCAGATGATCCCTTCCAACCTTTCCCGTTCTGTGATTCCATGGTTTGTGTTGGGGGTTGCCAGATCTGACAGCCCAGTGGAGGGGAGGCTGCCACAGCCCCCTGCCCCAGGTGCCCCCAGCAGCAGGGCTGAGCGTGTATTGCATTGCCAGCAGGCAGACATGCACACACTGTATGGTGTGTGTACGTGGAGGCATGGAAAACCCCACGGAGCAACACGGGCAGGAACACTTAGCACTCACACAGGCACAAACAGCACCAGGGGTCTCTTTGTTCCCCTCTGGCTGATCAGGATGAAAAACATTTTTGTATGCACACACATCCCCCTACCTATCTATCCTATATGTGTATCCTCACATTAGCACAACTTAGGGCTCCTGTGGCACCTGGAGGGGCTGGAACAGGGGGCTCTGTTGGCCTTATGGGGCTGCTGGAGCTCCCCTCAGGCTTGGATCTCCTCCTCCTGTCATGGTGCATGGGGATCAGCCATTTGTCACCATAACTGGACAGGTTGTACATCATCCTAGATACCAGAATTTAAGGTATGAACTTAGGTTTGTTTTTTTCTTAGTGGTGATGGTAACTTGAGAGCAGAATTGAAAATTTAAACACATTTTTTCTCAAATAATTACAAAATACAAAGAACCTAGGGAAGTCTTGCTGAATTTAAAACAGAAATAAAAACCTTAGATTAAATACAACTGTGAATGTGGACAGCTGTCCTCTGCAAATCCATAATACTGAATATAGTTCTGGGATAACTGAAGAGCCAGCTAGGAAGATAGGGCCTGCATGAAAAAGGAATAGTCTATGCTTGTCCTAGAGCTTGTCAGAACAAATTCACTGTTCCTTTTCCAGGGCTGTGAAGCGTGACACTGCTCCATGCAAATGACAGGTCTGAAAGATATTGCAGAAATGAAAACCATAGTATCTTTCATTTGATACCCATATAATTTTTGATGGAATAAAAGGACAGGGATCTCATCAAGTAACAGAAGCTTATGCTTCCTGGCACACAGGAAAAAATGTGGAGTTATTCCTCTTGGAAAAAAAACACTACAACTTTGCAAGTTTAACATAAATGTAAATCCTAATATAGGTATATCTTCAATGTGACTACATTACTAACCAAAGAAAGGGCATTTGCAATGTATGGATGTTTGTAGAATCTGGGACACATTTCTTATCCAGAATTGTCTTTCTAGACTATGCCTTGCTTTGTGTTGAATATAAGCAAGCATGATAAACCGAATTCAGACACTCCAGAGGACTAAAATGATAATGCAAATGTTTACATAGCAAAGCAACAGGCCCAATTGTCTTCTTTTCCTCATTTTATTCAGTCTTCCAGTATAGTTTGGCTAGCATAGCAACAGAGCAATGAAGCTGACTCCATCTTAATCTGTGTGTATGTCTAAAGGAAGGACCTGAAATAAAAGAACACCTGTTCCTGACAGCTTGTTTTGAGAGAGAGGAACAAAGACAGATCTGTCTCTAGACACCTGTAGAGCTTTTAGAGATGCATCCAATGTAACTCCTCTTTCTTAGGTGTGGCATCCCTTTAACTGAAGAGTAAAACAAGCCTGACTTGTTTCCCTTAACTGAAATCTGCTTTGCACAACAGACTTTTTGAAACTTAAATAAATAAATGGGAAATATGTGGAATTTCTATATATTTTCCATTAAAGTTCAGACAATGCCCAAAAACCAGAGACCACTAAAAGAGCTTTTTATTTGAAGAAAATGAGATGTGGCTCTTGGATTATTAGTTTCAAGGAGTGGTAATTACTAAATGTCTTATTCTGTTCAATTTACATGACAAATGGTGATTTTATTTATTTAAAAGACAAAACCACAAACCTGTTGAAAAACATATTTTGATTTACCGTCTTTATATGTTATTTCTGCTGGCCTAAATGTCAAACTGAAGAACCCTGTGAGAAAAGCTAAACCACGTCACATACGCTGCCACGACTGGGAGAGTTTTGACGGAGAGCTGTTAACTGCTCTGTGGCGGCCTCGCAAGCCAGGCACAGCAAGTGTGAGGCTGCACCGAGCTGACCGAGGGGAAGATCAATGACACCAGCAGTTATCAGGAAAGTTTGTGTCGTGGCTGACTGTGCTAGTCAAAGATTAGCTTGTCCAAGGTTGGTTATGAAACTGTTGACCTTTTCAAATATCCAAGGTATTTTGAACAGAAGCAAAACAGCAGTCAAAGCTCTGAACTGCAGAGACCTCAATATTTTTGTTCTGGACTTCTTTGCTTTTCTGTCTATGCATTCACTCTGCGACCATCACGGTAACACCTTCAAGCATGTGAAGTTGGGTATGATCATCAAGTTCTTGTGCCTACTTTTCTGTGTATTGTGATGAGTGTATGTATTTCAACCCAGATGTATTATTTGCCTGAGCCAACTGTGCAAGCACAGGATCATCTTGTTTGGGGAACAGTGCATTTCCATTGTGAGGAAATTAGTGAATCCCGGGGGCTTAGCTATAAAGTTGCTATGAAGGGAATAAGCATTCCACATTTCACAGGGCAGCTTGACTTTTCTAGGATAACCTCATCAATTCAAAGAGCTCAGATTTACATTTTCCAAGGAACATTTTTCTGCCACTGAAATCCTCGCCATAATCTAATGTGTCTGCACATAGATTTCTTTCACCAGTCTTATTGCTTAGCTCTGTCTTCTCATAGGCCATTTTTAAGAATCCCTATCAATTCGTCAGCTCAGGTCCAAATGCTCCTTCCTCCTCTTCTGTCCAGCTTGGAAGGCCTGTAATATCTCAATGTCTCTATGTGACCACTTCCCAGAATTTCCTTTTTATTTGAAGTAGAGTAGTACTACAATCATATAGAGACATTTTGTGCGGACCACAGGAAATCAGATGAAATAAGATTTAAATACACAGGCTGTAGGATACATAAGGTCCCTGTAAATGTTTTTACATATACTTAATTTGAAGATCTTTATCTTCATAGCATAGTTATCAAAGGACATCATACCTTGGGAAGAAACTTCACAACTGCTGAGGGAGTGCAGTATAACTAGCACCAGAAGAATACCAGCCCGTTTGTCAGGCAGCTCCATGTCCATCTCCTGGGACAAGGAGAAGCAGCTACATCAAACATGCATGTAGCAATGCCCAGGAGGACAACATGGCCATTCACAAAGCATCCTTTAACAATACAGAAATCATTATCCAAGCCCAAAGAATCATCCTTGGCCAGCACATTTAAATAGTGTACATAGTGTCCTGACAAGAATAATTGAAGAAAGGATGTCAGGAATTCAAACCAACTATTTTGCTTTTGGCCTCTGCCACAGGAAAGATATGGCAAGCTGGAAAAGCCTAGAGCCTTGAAAAAATCTCAGTGTGAAGACAACTAAATCCTAGTAAGAGGAGTACAGAATGACAGATTCTGTGCCTGTGCTGGCCAAGAGGATGAGCTGCCAGGTCCACAGCAGCAACACAGGCTAGCAGAAAGGAAAGAACACTTCTTTCCTGCTAGTTTCTACCTGATATCAGACATGTGCTATAGCCTCTTCCAGGATAAAGTGGTGTGCTGCAAGCACATCCCGATTTACATGACACAGAAGCAGCGTTCCAGTTACACACGCTGCCAGTGCTGGCTTTCCCAGCCGTTGCCACAGCCAGTGTCTGCTGCTGAGAGCAACTTCTGGTCTGCAGCTTCCTTTCGCTGTGCTGTGAGCTTGAGGCCAACAAGCAGCCTCAGAAGGGAAGACTGGGCGGAGTCTAATAACCCTGTACTCTCTGGGACAGGATATATCTAGATGTTGACAGCATCCCTAGCTATCTGTGTGTTTGACAGCCAGTGGATTATATTGAATCTGTGAGCCTCTCTTGAAGTCATATGGCTGGTTTGTTCTGCATGTGTAGGTTCCACCTCTAATCTCAGCATTACCCTGGTCTCACTTCAGTTAACATTTACATAATCTGTAGACAAAAAGAAACAGTGTATTGACTATAAAAACCAGTGGTTCTGTATTATTTAAATTTGAAAAACGCATAAGCAAGTACATAAAATATTTTGGGGGAAATGTGTGTATACATAATATATATTATATATGCAGCATGCACATGTTATCTATGTGTGTGTGTCTATAAAAGAATACATGTACACATGTGATGTAAGATACGAATATATAGTTGCATAAGTATGGAAAATAAGTCTTCTTGCTTCTTGTACAATATAATGATAACTGCAAAGACAACGGTATAAAGTTTGGGAAAATGAAAATAAGATGCAGAGAAGAGAATATTTATTGGCTTAACTGTAATCCCAGCTCTTCCAGAAAGGAACTTCCGAGGCTCCAAGGTCAAGACCATCTGTGGAGCTCTTACATTTATTATCTGAATCTCCACTAGAGGGCAGTGCGTCCCGTCATTTTCCTACGTATTTGGTCACGCACTTTAACCTTCAAGTACCTCTAAAATGCTGTACCTTTTAAGAACTAAAGACCGCACACCCCAAACCCTCAAATTCCTAGTTTTAATGTTGAGGATTACATAACAGAACAGCTTCAGGCCATTCCCTGAGGTCCTGTCAATGATGACCACCGAGAAGGGGTTAGTGCCTGCCCCTCCGCTTGCCCTCGAGAGGAAGCTGTGAACTCCCATGAGGTCTCCCCTCAGCGTCCTCCTCTCCAGGCTCAGCAATGGACGCACATGTGTGCGTGCAGGTGTGTGCTTTTAGGGACAGTCAGAGCTGATGTGAATGGCAATAGGTCTAGCAATATCTTGAAAGACATGCATTTAGATTGGAGTGATAAAGAGACACCATAAGCATGCTAATAAGTGCTTAGATATGATTGCCACAGAGCCTAAGGTTCCTCCAGCAAATTTTCATGGTTATAAGAACAGAAATAATTCTACCCTGTGAACTAAATACCTTTATTGAATATGGAAATAACTACTGTCAGATTTCTGTTTTCTATCATCTCAATTTTATCAGATGTATCAATTGAAGAAAAACTATATGTTGTATTTTAACTTATTTTTATACTCGTTTAAAGATTTAAAAAAGCTCAAACATATGGATACTTTATGTGAAAGTGTACAGAGAAGTTTGCATTACTCATCAAAATGGGGTGGGATACCAATGCATTCTGCATATACTATGGAATGCAAGATGAAATAGGGAAAGGATAAAATGTCAGCATGTTGACAATAATGAGGAACTGGGGAAACCAAGCCAGAGGTGGTGTGGTGCTGAAACGTTTTGAGGGAGAAAAAGCCATTGTACTCCATAGAGGGTTTCTAATTGAGAAGGTAGACAGACTTTTTGTAGAGGTAAATGATGGGAAGAAGCTTTAACTTATACATTAACTTATTCAATTATGTATTTTCCTTTATTTTCTGAAGCTGTGTGAGTTTGGGGAGGTAAAAAAGACCTACAGCCTATTTAAATGCTTGCTGGTATCCCCAGGAATATTACTGTAACCTGCTGTTACAAGCAAGAAGGCAAAATCCAAAGGCAGCTGTCAAGATGAAGGTGGTAACAGTTGTGGGATACCAAAATTGCTTTTGTATTGTGTGTCTGTGATAGCACAGAGATCTACAGACATCTGGATGTCTGAATGTAACAAAAAACCAAAGCAGGTATCATGTATGTTTAGGAAACGAAGGACACAGTCATCATGAATGCTGCCAAGCAATAAGATGCTTAGGGCAACACTTGATCAGGTAAGTTACACGTTTGTGCATGGCAAGCCCACACTTCCAGAAGTTTGAGTCACTCTGTGAGATGTTTGTTCTGTATCTCATTAGTGTTTATTTGTCTGTTAATCACATTCCTTTCCCTACAGCAGAGATCTGGAGTTTTACTGCTGCTTTCAGCTTTTCTGCTGAAAAGGCGCCATGTTTCTGAAATGAAAGTGGCTGTTTATGAAGAAAACTATTTACAGACATTCTCTAACAGCAGATAGCCTATTGCAAAAACTAACTTCCTGTGTCTCTCTGCAGTCACTTAAAGCATTTCTCTGCCCAGCTGCCACAGAAGTTACTTCTCTAACCCTTCTCCCATCTCTAGCTTGAGTCTGTTTATACTTCATGTAAGTCTGTTGTCCTTTCTTCTTTGTTAAAGCTGCTCAGGTACACAGCGGAGGAGAAAAACCTTTAAATTTCCTCAGATTTAAGGCACTCAGAAAAACACTTCTCCATTTTTCTCTTACTTCACCATACCCAACAACAACAGTTAAGATTGTGGAACATACTTGGAAAAGCTCCAAAGGACAGTTAGCCTGTGTAGCTCTTAGCAGGACAATGTGCACATTTCTTTCTGCAAATTGGGGCATGCCAGAGCCAGGTCATGTGGGCAGGGGTGCGGAAACTGGGGAAAGAGAGCCATCAGTGACCCTCTGCTGAAAATTTCTGCAGAAGAAAAAGACTGACTGCAAGACATCATCATGAGCTAAGACAGTCAAGAAAGGAGTTGAGGTATTTATTTATACTAAAAGCTAGAAAGGTATTCTGTCTGTCAGCTCTGAACTTCTTGTTTTATAATTAAAGAGGATTGAGAGTCTCCTCATTTGATAACATATTCCAGCTGTTTAGACTTTAAGGAAGAATACTAGAGGACTTGCAACTAAGTCATGAAAGACCAGGAGTTCAGTAGCAGTCCAGACTTCAGTTATGCAGGGTTGGAGTTTTTTGGTCAAATAAAAAAGAAAGCTCTAAAAATGATATTTCAACTAAGCATTATGCTGTACATTATTATGCACTCCATAATTCCGCTTTGTAGGTTCAAGAAGAAAACACTTACTTGCAAAAACTTAATCCAGAATGAAAGTAATCCAGATATATCAAAATTAATAGCATGACTGAAATTTTGCTTTCAGTAACTCCTTCCGACACTATGAACTGCAGCATAAATGAGGAAAGTACATTTATCCCTGTAAAAGGTTCCTGTTTTTTTTCAGGATGGATTTAATTACTAAGTGCAATAACCAAGGCTTTTATCCTAATCATTCTTGTGAGAGTCATTTGACATTAGAATTTTCACTTGGGGCTCTTAATAGAATTGTGGCTTTAGATAATCTAAAAATTTTACCAGTAAAACTGATTATTTTAATGGACTTTGTCAGATCATAGCATCTTAAATTAGCTTTTCTAGAGGAACTTGTCAGGTCATTGAAAAAGATTTTGTTACCTTTTTTTTTCAGAAAAAGTACACTAGAGTGTATTTGCCAATGTATTTGTGACAGTTCATGCCAGAGAATTGCACTCTTCACTAATGCAGCTGTGAGCTTTAAAGAGCAGACTAGGCTGCTGCCTGAGAAGTTAAAAAAAAACCAGCAGCTGTGAATTGCCCTCCCCTAAGGAGGTCTGCTGCTAGTCAGCTCCAACCGCAGCAGCCTTTGAGAGAGATAGGTGATGGAAAAAATGAGACCAGAGGTGAAAAAATATGTCAGAAATTGAATTAATAATTGTGTGTTTTGAAGCAAAATTGATCAATTGCACCTGGAGAGATTTGTTGAAGGGTAAGACACAAGTTCATCTTTACCTGAATGTAAGAGATCACTTGATTAGGGGGGTTGGACATGGTGACCTCCCCAGGTCTCTTCCAGCCTCAGCCTGTGATTCTGTGACTTGTCAAAAGGACTAAGTGACAGACAATCAAGCTTGTGCCCCAGGCTCCGCTGACTGTGGAATAGCCTCTTCCAAGATGGTAGCAGGCTGAATTCCCACTGGCAGCACCCCAGCAGGCAGGGTGGAAGAGGCCAGGTTCCAAGGTGGTTCTGGCAGGCCTAAACCGGGAATGTGAGATGGAGCAGAGTCGAGCCAAGGGGCTGCCTTGCTTATGGTGTCCTGCCTCCAACACTGGCATTTCAAGGGAAGGGAGAGCAGGACAATCACATAATATGATTTCCTCTTAGTACTCCTCCAGCCTTTGACGATTTTAATCCTCGGGGTTTTCTTGGGCCGGGGGTGGTTTGCCTGTTTAGTAGCCCACAGTGGATTTCTTTTTCATGTTCTTTTCCAGTCTCTCTGGGCTGGTGTACTGTGTGCATCCACAACATTCTTGGCAAAGTGTTTTCTAATTATACTATGTGTTGTAAGAAGAGATACTAACTTTTTCTGGTTTTAAGCCTAGATCTCATTAGCTTAATTTGTTGTTCACCAATTTTTGCTTGGGCAAAGGCAGTGTAACTCATCCAAGTCAGCTTTTGCACTTAATTGAGGATTTTGTAGGCCTCTTTTCTACCTTCTCTATATTGTCTCTTTTCTGAGATGAACACTCCTAAGTTATTTAGCTTCTAAGATTTTAATTTCTTAGAGTATACCATGTGCTCTTACCTCAATCTTTTCCAGTCCTTGTTGATCGTCTCTGTGACCGAGGCCAGAAGTGCACAGAGTAAACCAGGTATGGGTGAACCATGGATTTCTATGATGCTGATCTAATGAATGGAATTATGGATTATGATTCACAGTGGTCACTGACAAGCAACTTCATTTTATACCCAAATCTGGCTGGATTTCCTTGTGTGCAGTATTTCACACTCACCAAAACTGAATTTCACACACAAACGTTTGTGCAATCCCTCCCACCTTTGGGTACGTCGCATATACCCTAACCATCACCTTAGAGAAACTACACTCTGGTGGTTATCAGTGTAGATCTCATGTTATTTTAAACACTTTGAACTGGAAAAAGTGAAAAAAAGTGATGAGTTGACTTCAGGATAATCTCTGGCCCTCTCATGTATCAGCATATATGCAAGCAAAGAGATACGGAACCCAAAATAGTCAGTCTAGGGAACATTTATGACAGCACAGCATAGCCAGCCAGTTGAGAGAGGTGACTGTCCTACTTTTCTCTCTGCTGGCATGGCCTTACCTTGCATCCTGGGTGCTGCAATATAAGAGAGACATAAAGTTCTTGGAGAACATCCAAAGGAGGGCTACAAAGATGGCGAAGGCTGTAGAGGGGAAGCTGTATGAGGAGCAGCTGAGGTCACTTGGTCTGTTCAGCTTGGAGAAGAGGAGACTGAGGGGAGACCTCATTGGAGTTACAACTTCCTTGTGAGGGGAAGAGGAGCGGTAGGCACTGATCTCTCGGATGAGCAAGAATAGGACCCAAGGGATTGGCCTGAATTTGTGTCAGGGGAGGTTTAGGTTGGATATTAGGAAAATATTCTTCACCCAGAGGGTGGTTGGGTGCTGGAACAGGCTCCCCAGGGAAGTGGTCACAGCACCAGCCTGACAGAGTTCAGAAAGCATTTGGACAACATTCTCTGGCACATGGTGTGACTGTTGGAGATGGTGCTGTGCAGGGCTAGGAGTTGGACTTGATGGTCCTTGTGGGTCCCTTCCAACTTAAGATATTCCATGATTCTTTGATTCCATGACTACTGACTCTGACTGTCCCTTCCCAGTTTCCTCCAATGCCCTGCTCCAGACTGGGGGTGGGACAGGCTCTGAGGGCTAGGCTCCTTCAGAAATGCATAGAAATGAAAAAAAATATATGTATTGGTGCACCTATTGGGCAAGGAGAAGGATTCAAGTTAGCCAACATCTCATTGAAGTATTGATACTTTTAAAATTTGTGTGAGGGGGCTATGACAATGTGAGCTTCTAATATATATATATTAATATATATATTAATATGTATATTTAATACATATATATATGTATTAAAAGAAAAACAAACCTGAAAAAAAAAACCACGATAACAATGAGAAAAAGTTTTATTTTATTTCATTACTTGTCTTCCCTGACCTCTTCTATTTTTGAAAGTTTTTCACACATGGCAGGTTAAAACAAGGGAATGAATCTTAAATCATGTTCTTTTTTCTATTTTTTAAATTATTATCATTGTATGGACAAAAAAGTTTAAGCACATTCATAGATTCAATTTCTATACAGTAATTAAAAAGCAAAACAAAACACAAACTCCCCTCCCGACCCCAAAACCAAACAGAAGCCTTTATATTCTTGTTTTTTCAGTAAAATTACATTAACTACATCATAATGCTTACAAGTAAGCAAGCTGCCCAGGGCCCATATTCCCCAAACTGAGAGTAGTATGGACATGAACTTCTCAAGAACCTCACAAATTGCAACGTACATGTGTATATCTTTATATGTATATATCTGTATAGATGTCAAGTCACACCCACTGATCAAGGAGGGTAGAAGTCATTATTCTTATGATGCCCCAGAAGAATATATTTCTGGGATCAAAGAACAGTACGATGGGCCACTTTTAATAATAATTTATTCTCTTCCTCTCTAATAAAATCTCTCCAAGACTTCACAGTAAACACCATCAGACTCGAAGGATTGCTGTTGCTGGGTTCATTTTTTATGTTCCTTTCTCAAGGAACAATCCCACTGATCCAAACAGGAATCTGAGCTAACTAGAGGCTAGTTAGGCATGAAGTGTACTTGAATGAGGCATTCTTCCTGTTCATTTTTAAACACTGTTGGAAGAGAGATGAAGGGTTATGAAGAGCTGCATCAGTCTGGAGAGAACATTTTCAGTCAGTTGTGAGCATCTTTTCTCTCCTGAAAAAGGAGCAATTAACTGTTTTTCAAAATATAGCCGTTGATGTCCAAAGTAGAAGGTCTCTGCCCTTTTGGCTCTATTTTGTGTCAGTTACAGTTCAGGCACTTCGCAGCATATTTTAGGAGGGATTATGCACTTGAGGATCATATTCAAGATAAAACAGAGTCAAAGTCTGCTTTAGACGTAGGAGAAGTAAAGGCTTTCAACGTAAAAATATTTCAATGTTATAAAAAGAAAAAGGAGAGAGATTTCAGTATAAACTTCAAAAAAATTTCTGCCACAACAAAATGCGGAAAATAACTAAACAATTGTGATAGTGAGAAGGCTGGACTCATGTGAAAGCAAATAGTGAAGGGTAGCTTCCAGGCAAATTGATGGCAGGGTTTAGGTGGGTTCCATATCACTAAGATTGACCTTGTACACAGAAAATGTGCAGATCAATTAAAACTAACACTGTGAAATACCACAAAACATTGAATGTTCACATTGGCTTGTAAACGGTAGTGCTAGGTCCACTCACGTTTATTCTGCTCCTAAAAACTGATGATACTTTAGCAGATGATAGGACATTCAAATATCTCACTGTGCATGTTGTGGTTTTCCACCCTCTATTGTGAAGAAATTAATGGTAATTAGTGGTGGAAAATTGTTTTTTGATTTTATCATGAGATACCCAAAGAAAAATGGCAGATTTTAAGTGCGTTGGGTGTTGCCTATTACTTAGGCACGGGAGCTCAGGAATCAGCCCAGCATGTGATGTCTGAACCAACTATCCACAATGCTGCAGACAGCTTCCTCCTCAGTGCTGGATGGAGTTGCAGCACAACAAATTATGGTACAGCTTTTTCTTGCTTGTGAGGGGGACTTGTCTGGTGTTCTCAGGTGGTTTGTGGCTCTCCTCTGCAGTGAGGGTCAAATGTAGGTAAAAAGTTTTAAATACTACAAGAAAAGCTTTGCTTTTGTCTGTCCCCAGTGCATGTTCTGTAGCAGTTCTCTTTCCAAGCACACAGGCAGTTGTTGAGATGTGAGAAGAATGAAACATGGTACGGAATATGCAAACAAGTTGTAGAAATATATTTCAGAGGAGGGTTCCAAACACAGGACTGCTCAATCTGCCTGCCATAGTTACTTTCAGGATGTTTGGTACAGCTCCCATTCTCAAGCCTTATTTTCCTCTTTCTTTTCTTCTTTCTTTTTGCCATTCTGGTCATTGGGAGGAGTTTTCAGGTGGTTTCTGCTGGCACAGAATCGCTCTCCAGTCTGTGGTTGAATTTTCATTTATCCAGCTAAAAATCTGGTTTATAATCCGCACCATCTCTGTAAGGAAGTAAAACTCACTCCCCAGGCATTATGTAAAACTAAATTCTGCCGAGGGGGATGGTTTTTCTGTGTGTAGCCTACAGTGAACTGGTGAAAATGACCAGTTGATACTAACCACATACAAGCAGCATTGGTACTGTAATAGGTTAATGTGGGGAAGTCTGTTTCCTTGAAAAAACTGCTCCCCGTAGTCCTGAGAAATTAATAACTTCAAGAAATGCAGAAGTATTTGCAAACATTGTTAGCTTTGCAAACATTGTTGTAGCTTTCCTTTCATTGTATGAGATGTTTTGCTGTATAGAATTGAAATAAATAATATGAGTCAACCTAACCCTTTCAAGCATCAGTGTGGTTTGACTCTGCTAAGCAGTTGGGTGAGTGTTGTGGTGAATTCACAGTGGCTGTGCATTATGCATTAATGGTAAAATGCCATGCAACTTTTATTCTTTCTTTTATAGAAATACAACAAGAGAGAAAGAAATATAATAAAAAAATAAAAACAAAGCTTAGCACATTCCTTAGAAAAACAACTCCCAAACCAGCTTTGTGTATGCTCTAATTCATGTACAGTAATATTCACATTCACTGAGAATCACCTATTTGGTTAACTATCATACAACCTGAGAGTAACTTTTGTTCTAAACCTGTCCCTTGGTCTTATGCAGCAAGGCTATTTCCAGGCTAACCCTGCTGGATTTGCTTCAGTGCCTTCTTGAATAAACTCGGTTCCTTTAGCATTTCCATTTCTGATCAGAAAATGCTGACGTGCAATTTAAGGACAGCTTGAGTTCTGTCACTGGAGCAAGGTATTTTGAGCATGGCAAATCAAAAGGAAATGTCCTCTGTGTCTACTCATGAGTTTCACAGGTGTCTTTCTTCTGGGATTATCTAAAGCTAAAAAACACTTTCCTGCCTTTGCAAATTGACCCTTACTCCCTCTAACCCATCCATAGGTCCGCTTGACATCGATCTGGCTGACATGGTCCTGCCAGAAAATAAACTTTCCCTTCTGTTTTCCCAGCTGTCGCTGAGCAGTACCTTAGGGCGAAACAATTGCATGAATTTCTGGTAAAATTCTTTCGATGCAAAATAATAAATGAAGGGATCTATGCAGTTGTTGAGGCAACTGAGGCACAAGGTGAGCTTGTAGGCAGGGTACAAACTGCTTTTGTAAAATAGGCGGCTGATCATATGCCCAAGTAGGATGAAGTTATTGGGGGCGAAGCAAGTGATGAACACGAGAAGGACAATTGTCGCCAGGTATATGGATCTAGTCTTCTGCCTATTACCATATCTGCTTGATGTCTGAATTAGCTTCCTAATGATACCAATGTAGCATCCAACTGTTACAACAAAAGGGATCAGGAAGAGAATAACAAATAAAGTGAGGAGAAAGGCTACCCAAGCTGCAAAGGTGGGCAGCATATCCCATTTAAGGACATCAAAACAGGTTACAATCCCTAATTCTTTCACTTCATAGGTCAGATCTGCAGCTTCTAGTGGGTAGAAGGCTATTAGCAAGGAAATCCACATAGCTAGGCAGGCAGCCAAGGCATACCTTTTTCTTCTCCACTTGACCAGCTTCAAGGGGTGTACCACACCCATGTACCGCTCCACGCTGATAAAGGTCATGGTCAGTATGGAAGAATACATGTTGGAGTAGAACATCACTGTCACAAGGCTGCAAAGAGTCTTTCCAAATCTCCAGTCATTTTTTTGGATGTGATAAATAATCTGGAAGGGAAAACAGCAGGCCAGCATAAGGTCTGTGATGCTTAAGTTGATCATGAAGATAACAGAAGGTGTTTTGGGTTTGATGTGACAGCAGAGCACCCAAAGGGAGAACAAGTTTCCAGGGATGCTGATCAGAGCCACCACTGTATACACAACTGGGAGGGTGATGGAGACAGTTTTATTCTGGAGCATTGCCAGCGTCAAAACGTCCAGCTGGGATTCGTTTTTAACCATTATTCACAAGTGGATTGTTGATCCCTGTAAGCCAGCTGGATCATACCATGAACACTTGGCTTGAAAACCTAGAGGAGAAATGTCAAGTGAGAAAAGCAATATGTCAAAACATGAATTAAGAACATAAATCCTCTGTTAATCAATGCTGGGGTTTAGGAGTTACCCTGTTATCTTTTTCTCTTAAAGAATTTTTCCCATATTTGTTGCCAGGGGACAAATTACTGGGTGCTTAAGAGAAACAAAGGACCTGGCCACAGGGGCGGGGTCCAACTGGCCACCCTTTTGTCCCCTGGGGGCTGGCTGGTGTGCTGGGAGGGCAGACAGGGAGCTGCCTGCCATCATGGTGGACGGTCTCCCTTTTTTCTGCTGCTTGCTTTCTACAGGAGAACCCCCGGGATTCCCAAGCGTGCTTTTCCCTGTCCCGCTGGGAGCTGGGCTGCTGCCGCTCCATCCCTGCTGCTGCTCGGAGCTTTCGCTACACTGTAGCTCGTACGCTCTGCCGGATAAGACCTGCCGGGATTCCTGCTGCAGCACCGGAGTTTGATAC
>VZRQ01009767.1:478582-534122 GCA_013397975.1 Machaerirhynchus nigripectus | reverse complement strand
CCCCCACCCCAGCTAAACAGTGATCCATTTCAAGTAAGGGCTGGATTTAAAATTTTTTTCATTTGTTTTCAAGTTAGGGAAAGGAGAACATGCATTCAATGACTCTTGCTATATTTATAATATAAACAGAATATAAGGAAAAAACCATGAGAACCAGGGACAGATTGCAGTTGCCTGGATTGGTTTACAGGCTGGAGAAGCCCCCTTCTACCAAGAAGAAAAACTATTTAGCTTCAGTTTCTGCAAAATGTAAGTTATTTAAAAACGGTTTGTTTGCAGCTGTCTTATTTGCATCATCTGTAATTCTGCAAAATTAGTTTCAGTTTTGCAGTCTGCAAAGCAGACCCATGCTTTCACTGTCTGGTTTACATAGATCTTTCTTGGCAGATGCAATAGCTCATGGTTTAGCCTATTTATTTTAAGCAGTGTAGTAGCATTCAGCAGCTGCAGGAAAGAACCCACACCTCAATGTGCTACGTGTGTGCTTGCTTTCGTTAAGCTGCAAGTACAGAGAGGCAGTTTCACAAAAGTACAGTGCTGGAAAAGTGAGGAAATGGCAACGAATGCCCATAAAGGCAGAGGAAAGATCTACAGTAGGTTCTGTGAAGAGTTACAGTAAGGGCTGAAGAGGTGCCAGGCCAAGTCAGCCGATAACTGTGGGCACATCTCTGCTCTTTAATAACAGGCACAGAGTGGGTTCAGGCACACTCCTGCTTGTGGACTCTCATCACCTGCACCATTTATTCCAAGCATCTTGTTGCAAGACAGCCCTGCTGCAGGAGGTTAGTTTAAAAAACATAGGTGCCAGTTGGTGTCACTTAACTTCTTATCTTGTTAAAAAAGACCCTTAATTTGTGCGGTCGTAGGCCATGAGCAGTGTAACCAGTCAGTCCCTCAAAGAGCCCAGCCCATGGTGCTGGGAAACTCTATAGCTGGAAATAACCATTCTGGCAAAAACTATGCTTTCTGAGGGAGGCTTTTACTGAAAAACTTGCTTTCTGAACCATTGGTGGTTCGTGAGACCTGGCAAATGTGAAGTCTCTACTGGAGGCTGCAGTGCAATGAAGAGATAATCAACTCAGAAAAAGCCCAGTGCAGATCCAGAAAAAGGTACAGCTACAGCAGCAAGCTGCTCAGTGGGGTCTTATTGAAGTTCTTTCTTGCTCTGATCTATTTGACATAGTGCTTCAAATGCCAGCTAAAAATATTCAGAAGTGGTGAGAGTCAGTATTAAGAAAGTGAAATTGACTAATGTTGTTTCCAGCTGAGTTGTCGGAAGCCTAGAAAAAGGAACAAGAAAATAGGAATTGCAAAGATGTCAGAGATGTACATATATCATGCACATGACACAGAGCAAACGTTTCAAGTAGTGAAGTGATCATCAAATGGGCACAATTGCAAAAAGCCCTTTGAGCCAAATCTGTTGCAAATTAAATTCAGTTTTTGTCAGGGGAGCTATACCAGGAATTAAACTAATTCTTCATTTTTCAAGCTAACTCTCACTGTCACATAACTCTTGGGGAAAAAGCCTTAATGCTCTCTATTTCAACTCATCTGTCTGTGACTTACCATAGCAAATACTTATTCATGAAGTCTGTTGCCTGAAAAATCCTTCTCAAGTAGCACCCCTTTGAGCCTAACAACACTTCTCAAAACACCTCTCAAAACAAACTGGAAGTTGTTGTCTGTATCAGAGTATCCACAGTGCTCTAATAATATACCTTTGCAACTGAAAGATATTTGCTATCACAGGCCCCTAGATACTATTCCTGTAGAAATTACAGGTACTTGGGGAGGTAGGAGTATCGGTGAAAATTTCCACTAAATCTGTCACACTGGTCGTAAAGCAATCTAATATGTCTCACATTTTGGTTTGTGTTAGAGTTAATCTCAAACGTATTTTCTTCTGTGCTTGCTTTTTCTGAAAGTACATCTTGATAAGAAGGAGATAAACAACGCGTTTATAGATGCTGCTAAATGCAAAACGGTCAGCATTCACCACCTGGCTAAAGGCCAATTTTATGCACTCGTGGAACACTACTGTCAGTAAAACATAAGTGCCTCCAAATGCAGGCATCTCTTGAATTGGAGTTGAAAGACATCAGACTTTGTGGTTATGTGCCTACAAGAGCTCTCCAAAAAGACCGACCCAGGTCTCCTTGACATGGTTTTCAGTAATAAAGATGTCCATCACAAAGAGCAAAAGAATGATGTGATGGTTATTACAGAGTCTTCTGCAGGGGAGAAAGGGGCATGCAAAGCACACAAGACTGATGTTGCATGTTATTCTTGAGGGCAATTAGCCTCTTGAGGAAATGTGGAGCACAGAAAATCCTCCTCCCAATTTTGTCTTTCCTTTTTCCAGATTCTCTCAGGCTCTAATTCTGAATTTCTTGTCAGGAAAGCTTGGACTAGATTAAATTCCTGCTCTGATTCACCCTTACTTGTAATGATTTGCCTTTTAATTGCCCAGGTGTGTGGGGTTTGGCTGGAATAATTTTCTTCATGGTGGCTGGCATGAGACTATGTTTTGGATTTTTGCTGAACACAGAGTTGACAAGAGAGAGATATTTTTGTTATTGCTGAGCAGGGCTTACACAGAGCCACCACACTGCTTTTTGTAGTGCCACGCTGGCAAGAAAGTTGGGGCTACATGAGAGAGTGGGAGGAGACACAGACAGGTGACCCAAACTGACCAAAGGGATATTCCGTACTATACAACATCATTACCAGTATATAAAGCAGAGGGAAGAAGGAGGAAGGGGGGACCATTTGGAGTGATGGTGTTTGTCTTCCCAAGTAACCCTTTCATGTGATGGGACCCTGCTTTCCTGGAGATGGCTGAACACCTGTCAGCCCATGGGAAACAGCAAATAAATTCCTTGTTTTGCTTTGCTTGTGTGCACGGCTTTTGCTTTCCCTATTAAATTGCCTTTATCTTAACCCACAAGTCTTCTTCCTTTTACCCTTTCAAATCTCTCCCCAATCCTGCCTAGTGGGGGCTGAGCAAGCAACTGTGTGGGGCTTGGCTGCTGGCTGTGGTGAAACCACACCACCAGGTTGAGCTGCTGGAACCACAATGTACCATCTCAATGTACTTTACCACTCCCATTGCTGCGTCTATTGGGGTTTAGTTTTTTTACATTTTCATCTTGTTCAGGGTAATTTTATGTCCTTCCCTCACTGCACCCGCAGTCTCTGTCTCTTGTGGTTTAATTTGAAAAGGTAATACATCAAGAGAGAAAAGAATCTCTCTTTAGAGCTTTAGAATTAGAGTCCTCTTATATTTTATGAGTTGTTTCCTTTCAATTTCAGGTTTCAAACACAATTTGAATCAGTGAAGGTTGCATGGATTTTAAAATATCCACCCTAAGCTATGGTTTCATATGCATAATCTGTAAAAATATAGTTCTGTTACATAAATTTTCCTGTGAGAAATACATGGTTTTTCTTTATTTTTGGGAGAGCTATACTTAAAATATGACAGACCAGTGGACATACAGATAGACTGGAACAAATGCTCAATAAGGATTCTTCAAGTGACATGATCCAGTCTTATTGACATTTACATCAGTCCTCAACTTTCTGACATAGGAGAAATGTTAAGCTTTTCTGCTTGCCTTATTTCTGAAACATTTAGTGGATGTATGTATATTAGTCTCATATTAAGTACTAAACAACCTCTGGATTAATACCCACTAAATCCATGTAGGATTTTTTTGCTACTCTTTGTACTCACTGGCTCATGGCACTCTGCACGGAAAACTCACTTGGAAATTCAGTGGCATCAGGTTTTCATCCAAGCTGTAACCATAAGCTAAGGTGACAGTTGCTTAACGCTTTGCTGACAGGAATAGTGACTTCTTTCCCTTCAATTGACAAAAAATGATAAATAAAACATTAAAGGATGTACTGAAAATCGAACAGTAAAAAAATCACAAGATATCTATGTTATTTCTTTGCTATGGAAGAGTAACAGTAGAGATGTCTCTATTTTTAGAGAACTGCTAAATTAAACTGATGTGTTTTCTCTCTTACATCTATTATCTTCCTGTTGTCAATGTCAAGTGCACCTGTGAAAAAGACTGAAAAGCCCGTGAGAGAAGTCAAAATGGGAATTGCAAATTTATAAAAACTCCTGAGATCTGTTTTGTGATTTGAGATGGAAAAATAAATCTCAAAATATATCATGCAGCAGAAAGCTTTTCAAAACCTATTTTGTTTCATAAGTTTTGGTTCACTACCTGTCAAAGGTCTCTTGCATAGGGAAAAAATTTTTTATGGCATAAACTCTTTGATATTGTTACGCTTTTAGAAAAACACCCTTCTAGATGAAGAGTGTAGGATGGCATCCTTCAGATTACAGGAAAAATAAACTGAAATGTGATTTCAACTGAGTTGCAAATTGATTCAGAATGAAGCAAAGTGAAAGCACAGATTTTATTGTAAGCACTTAGAAAAATCCTATTAATAGTTTTTCATCAATGCAAGTGTAGCTGAAGAATTTATTTTGTTTTTTCTTAAAAGACTGCTTTTTAGAATATTTTTATTTTATGTTATTTTTTTACTTACTCAGTTTAATACTACTACAAACCAGTAACAAGAGGTAAAGGGTTAGGATAGTTTATGTCTACCTAACTGTAGATGAAACTGGAGAAAACTTAGGGATTCTTAGCACAGAGTTCCTGCTGGGTTTTCAACCCCTCCTGGCCTGTCTGAATTACTACTGAGATGACTGAAGTGAGTAAAAGCACATAAAACAAATACTTAATTTCTATTGTAGACTGAGTGTGAGGAGAAGAAATAGTTGGGAAGTCAAGGAGCCAAGAGTCAGTAATCTTGAGCTACGGGAAAAGTGACAAGCACTTTGATATTTAGGTAGAGTAAGGGGTTTTCATGTGAGCAACAAGAAGAAAAAGTGCCCTTTTGTAGCACATCTCAAGTACAGTTCCTAAAGCATCATTCATGCGATTCAGAGAAACACTTCTGCAAATGTTCAAGTTCACCAAACTGAGGAATGTAAATGAGTTCATCCCCGATTGAATGTTTCCTAAACTGAACGTGGGCCTTACCGAAAGAGGCTGCAGGTTTTGTCTTGATGGTTCTTTCTCACCCTTGCAATAAACTTCCATGCAAATTTTAGCTTGCAGGGTTACATCTCTACATCTCTAAACGCAAGCATTTGGTTCACACAGTGAAGATGTGAACCTAAGTCTTCTAAGAAATTTCTTTGCATTTGGGCTTCCTTGTTCTTCTAGCCAATTGTTTTCCTATTGTTTTGTTCTGAGTATCATTATTACAAAGGTCAGAAACTGGTGCCAAGCCTGTAGCTAGGCTATCACAAAGGCATTATTTGATGTTGTAGTTTACCTTCTTTTAAGAGGAAATATGTTTGGGAAATGACACTTCTACCCTCTGTGCACTTGTGTGTGCAACTATTACTGAGCAAAGAAAACAAAACAAAAATGAAAATATCTAACTAGCTGTGATTTTCCTGGCCTTCCATGACATAGGTAACTCAGATAAAGGACATAAGTAAACGATATGTATACCTTCACTGCAAAAGCTGGCATATTTTTTACAATGAAAAAGTTACACTATAATCATTATATTGATCAAAAACTCTTTCAGAGACAAATGTCAGTCTTCATCTTAGTACACCCAGGCAAAGTAAACCCTATGGTGGTTATAGCTCTGACCTCAAACAGTCAAGGCAAGGTAAAACAAGAGTGTCTTCTCTCCACAAGTGTTTCATATTGAGAGGTAAAAAACCCTCTTATTTTTTCAGAAAGAAAATATAGAAGCATTGCCAGCTTTCATGTAGCGGAGGGGTGCATACCTCCACCTGTTAGAGCTTGTCAGCAGTATCACTGTAAAGAAAAAACACTTTACTCAAAAGTTAAGAAAAATGATGCTGTCATTTCTGCCTACTAGGGAGTGCTTCTATTTTCCAGCTTGACAGAGTGCAAGCAGGCAGTTTCCAAGATTGAACCAGAAAATTCTTACTGTGAAATTTAAATTTACAGAGGAGAGGCAAAGAAACTCCGCAAGCAAATAGTGCACCGAATCTCCAGAACTGGCTAAGTAGTAAAATTAACTGTACATATCTTCTTTCAAATTTCCTGTGTCTGTCCTGGACTATGAAGTTTTGCTGATAGTTGAATTTTACTTTACTTGAACCTTCAACTTTTCTAATGATAAATCAGCAAAGGCAGGATTCTGTGCTGGTGTTAGCAACAGTCACCCTAATTTAGGTAAGATTTGCATAAACACAGCCACTGTCATCGGTGTCAATAAGCCAGTTCAGAGTGAAACTCATCGATGTGGTCTTCAAAAGGTTATTTCTGCAGTAGTCAGGTTCTTGGAAATAGTAAGTCTGTGGGCCAGTATTAACAAAAACCTCTCAGCATCTAAAGTATGACTTTACAGTTCAACTGCTAGATTACAAAATAAAGCAGTTTGCCGTTTTCTTTTTCAGTGTGCAAGTCAGTTTATAAAAATGCTATGAGCAAAACCTTAGGTCAGTTAAAACCCAAGCTGCGTAACTCTGCTGATAGATTTTGAAGGCTGGTTTAAATTTCAGTCAGAGTAAGCATCCTTCACTGGATTTAAAGAGGTTCCAATTTAGGGGCTAATAGGTAGAATCTTACACATATGTTGGTCTCTCCTACTTGAGTAGACTTTTTAAACTTAATTTTTTGAAGACTGATATTTTAAACAAGATTAGCAAAGCTAAGGCAACAGAAGAGTTCAGCATAACAGCTCAGGAATTCGTTCTGTAGGACATAGAGTCCTCTGTGATCACGGCCCATATGCACACTTGTATTTCCCAACAGCACAAGGTAACTTGCCTCTGGGTGAAACAATGTTATCTTGCACAGGGAGGAAGAGCCATGCAAGCAGTTCCTGAAACTGCTGATTCCTGGCAGGGAACCTTCACTTAAATGGACCACAGTGTTTATTAGATGGTGCATGACCATGAACAACTAGCTTGTAAACCTCCTTTTAACTGCTGTGGCAGACATCCTGCATAGTGTGGAGTTATCCTGTGCCAGAGGGCCCTCCTGCAGGTACCTTGGCCTTGACTTGAGGCAAGATGGGGAAGAGACATGTTTTTATAGAACTTTGACCACAGAAATGCCTGATCTAATTGAAATTTACATAACACATGAACTGGTTTCCTTTAAATTTTTAAATACTGTCTGTATCCAGGATTGACAGACAATGGCTTCTGGTCAGCAGCTACTTCCCTCTACAAGTAATTGCCTCACATAGCTGTTGAGAGAGTCAGAGGAAAAGTGTAGTCGATCATTTCCCTTCTGACCTCAAATTCCAGGAAAAGAGTTTAACAGTTTAATGGCACAAGGCATTTGTGGTAGGCAATATGACAGATTCCTAAGAGAGAATCCCTTCATCTTCAGAAACTTGGTGGTCTTGCACTGAATCTGTATGGTCTGACTGGTATTTTACAGCAAACAAATATATATAAATATACACACAAATAACCATATGTATATATATATATTCTATTTGAAATCTGTACTTTCTATCTTTTCATCTCTCTTTTCTGTGAAGCTCTCTTCAAGTGTTTCCTCTCCTGTTCAGTCCACAAAGGAATTGAGGTAGAGTTGCCTGCATGCTCTTGAAGATTATCTTTAGAGATTAAAAAAAAAAAAAAAAAAAAGGAAGAAGAAAAAAAAAGGAAAGAACCTCAGACGTCGTTTTTTCTCATACTTGCACTAAGGATGTGACAAGCTGTAGCTGTTTATCGATTTAACTTACAATGGAGCTCATAATCAGGACAGGCCACCAAGTTTTGCAGATGTACCTGAAAGGATAATTTGGTGTGGTATTTGGGAAATGTTTTGAGCAAAAAAAATGTAGAGTAATTCTAACATCCATATAATGTACTGGGGCCAGAAATTGGAAGCAATATTTTTAGACGTGTATCAAATAAGATGGTTGAGCATGTAAGCTGTCTTCAGATGGGCCACTCCTTCCACTAGCTGGTCTCAGTACATTCAGAGCATCTTTCTACCTCCTAGATAAACAGACGTGTCCCAAAAAGCCTGTGCCGGATCCATAACAACTGGTGACCTGTAAAAATACAGGATGAATTGTTGTTCCTCCTATTAAGTGAGATCTAGATGAATATGCAAAACTCTTTCCACAGCAGTAGTACTAAGTGGCAGGATTTGGGTATAGGTGGCCTTTCCTGCCTGGTCTTTGCTACAGCTGTGGATTTATCATCCAGAGAAGTCTATGTATCTATTTTAGGGTGAGTTGGAAAGTGTACTGGGCGGATCTCCAGTGACTGCAATATTTGCATACGTAGTCACTTCCACAGTAAATGCAGGTGTTTGAAGCTGATTCCAGCCTGTTTTAAACATCCTGTTGATTCAGATCCCAACTTCCTGGAGGCCCATAATTGCCTGGATTCTGTCAAAATCTGAACTAGTTCACTAAAACATAACTGACCCCTTTCACACTTGGATCACTCAGCTGCTACTTTTAAATGAACAGGTCAGCTTCTGTGTGAAAATGAATTGTCACAGAATAGGATCAAATGAATCATTTTACCTGTATCCATCTTCTTCCACCTGTGTGTCAAAACCTACAGACAGTTTTAAATGATCATAAGGACTCAGAATAAAAATTATTTTGTCTTCTTCTGGTCCTGCTGCAGTACTTGCTCAGCACATATCATTTAGCCCTTACTGGCAGGCCACATGCTAGACTGACCACTCTGCTCTAGACTGACAATGCTGCTGTCTCCCCAGGTGCCTTCTGCAATGTTCTGGAAGTGAACTCCTGCAGACTGGGCATTCGCCTGACTTTCATGTCAGTTTGGTGTAATTCTCACATCAGCACTAGTGAAAACAGTCTTGGCTGAAAAATACGAGACCAGGGGCTCTGTAGGAGCTAAACTGATGTGCGCCATGCAGGTTTCTTGCATATCTTGTTCTGTGCTCCCGAAAGGGCAAGAGGAGCTAGCTATACAGAAAGAACGAGCCTCGCTTCCTGTCAAACTGTACCTCTTACTGGAAGACTTTGATACAAAAATGGGCTGCTGGAGGCACTTTGGTATGACTGGAACTGATATGGCGTTCAGCCATTTTCCTGTACCTCTTGTCAATTCCCACTGAAAATAGGTGACTGCATAGATTTCAGGAGGAGAGCTGAAACAGGCTTTCAAAGGACTAGGAGGCAGCAATGTATGCAATCCAAGGCAGTGGGAAACGTGAGCTCATTTCCTAGCACTTTGGACTATGCTTCCTTTCCAGCTTGGTCTGAAGGGACTGGTGGCTAGGGCTCACCTCAGGTCATCTCCACAAGAAATCTTGCACTGTCACAGCTCTCTCCTTTGTCCAGTTTCTTTTACTGCTTACTGTCACAGCTCAGAATGTGAACCCTGAATTGTATTACTGAGCTATGTATGAGCTGTATTTTTCCAGAGTGATGTTCAGTTGCTCACATATATGGTCACGTATAAGTGGTTGTGGTTATCTGCTAGAGAGAGGCTTCTTATCTTTTCAACACTGCCATCAACATTCAATAGTATTCAAGCTACATCATGGGGTACCATGGCTGATTCTGCCTTTTGGTTATGATCATATCATCTATGGAGGCCCAGTGGCATGACCAGGATACATTTATCTCAGGAGCAGTCCAGTAAGTCTGGTATTCATGCAGCTCGCAGTGAAGTTTAAAGCAGCTCTGTGTGTTGTATGCACAGCACCTTGAGGCTCTTTGCTCCATAGGTACAAGCAAGATCATGGTTTCCAAGTGTGTTTTTCCTTGTGCAAAATCACTTTGTTCACTGAACTGAAAATTGTCTTCTCTGCAAAAGCTCACAGCTTATGCTGAGCATCAATAACTGCAGCTGTGCTGGCTGTGGCTGGAACAGGACACAGTATGGATTCACAAGTGCCTGAACAGTGCAGAGCTCATCTGCCCAAAGGCACAGTGCGCAGGTGACAGGAACCTCAGAAACAGCAGACTACAGGAGCAGATATGACCTAGTTTTAAAAGCAGCGTCGTATCTGCACAGAAAGGAGGAGCAAAGAGCCAACATAATTATTACTTTCTCCCTGACTTACCAATTGACATTTTTTCTTGACTTCTCCTCAGCTTGGCAATTTGATACCAGTTAAGAGGTATGACTGGTAATAGAACAAGAAATAGATATTATAAAAAGGGAAAAAAAGGAAAAAGATTTCTAAGAAAAGCTTCACCTTTAGTCCGGTTTCTTTGTGACTACTTGAGCTATCACACTAATACAAAGAGATACAACAGGAATAACACCCTGAAACCACATCTGCTTCACGCCTCTCAATATCCTTGAGTGCAGGTGAGACAGCAAGTCAAAGTTCAGCTTTTGAGCTGAACCTGACTGCAAGTGCCATGGTATTCAGGGTTTGGTCTTCCTCTCCAGTCCTCCCTGCACTTAAATAATTTAAATGCAAAAATAAGAGAGAAATTGGATTCTATCTTGTCTAAGATACTCTTTCTGCTTGGAGAAGTATATAAGTGCCCTAACTATAGACAGATACGTGCTGATACATTATTTCAATGAATCCTACCTATGAAATAATGTCAGAAGTCAAACATGTTCTGCAGCTGGTTTTTGTGGGGGAGCCAGTCTCCAAAATCCATTAGAACAGCTTCTTATTGGCATTACTTGAGTTACCCTTTATTGCTAGCAAAATGTCTTGAGATATCTTTATTTTGGCTGTTATACAAATCATTACTGGAATCTTGCTGTCTTGAGAAAAAATGCCTCTGAAGACACTGTGCTTTGAAGGGTGGTATTTATTAACTGTGCACTAAAAATTAGTGTCTTAATTACAATTTTTATGACCTTGGCATTTAGCCCCAACTTAATAGAGCTAGTTTTGTGTATTCCATTTGCCAACACTCTGTATCTCACAATCACTTCTACTACATATATCTTGTGATCTGCTATCTTTAAGCATATAGGCAAACAAACACATTCTTGAAATGAAAGCAGAGGTGCGGATCCATATCTTATCAGCCACTCTGTGTATTTGGTCACACTCATACAGGCAAAGGAGGTTGCATGCCCCTCTTGATGAAGGTTTGTGAAACAGCTCCCGGTTACCCTGTGAGAAAGTGTATATTCATTACTGTACCACAGGACATACTACACTGCAATCGATACATTACCACCTTACGCCCTTCTTTGTCTCTGCCTTGAGTTGTCTGCACGTGGACACAGCACTCCAGATGCACCTCACCAGGGCAGATTATAGGGGTAGGATCACCTCCCTCGACCTCCTGGCAGTGATTTTCCTAAGGCACCCCAGGATACCACGTGCCTTCTTGGCCCCAAGGGCACACTGGTGGCTCATGGACTGCTTGTTGTCCATCAGGACACCCAGGTCCTTCTCCACAGAGCTGTTCCCCAGCAGGTCAGCCCCCAACCTGTGCTTGTGCATGTGGTGATTCCTCTCCAGGTGCAGGACTCTGCATTTGCCTTTGCTGAACTTCATTAGGTTCCTCTCTGTCCGTCAGTCCAGCCCGCCCAGGTCTCGCAGACAGTACATCACCCTGGTGTATCAGCCATTCCTCCCAGTTCTGTATCACCATCAAACTTGCAGAGGCTGCAGTCTGTCCCTTCATCCAGCTCATGGATGAAGAAGTTGAACAAGACTGTACCCAGTACTGACCCCTGGGGAACACCCCGAGCAATAGGCTGCCAGCTAGACTCTGCTCTAAGGCAGTTTTGATGACTGGTACAGTTATGCTCCAATAAGATACCTATAACAGTAGAGCAGTAGGAGACAGTTCTTTGGACAGAAAATTTGGACTGTTAGGAGCCCTAGAGATCTCTAAGTGATGTGCTCTGAAATACTACCGCATTCCTGCAGTTTCAGTGTGTAACTTGACAACAGATGCGTAGAAAAATGGTATGGACGCACTTAAGAATAAAAGAAATGTTTGGTGCAGACAGTGCCATCAGGAAAATGTGGTTTGACCTAAACTAAAATAGGGCAATATTTCTGTTACTAAAAATTAATGTTACATTTTTTTAACTAAAAATAGAGCCAACTGGCACAGAAAAGCGTATAGTTCAGGATGACACGTATTTAGTGGTGGGAATGTTATTAAATCCTCTGCAGTTTTAGTAAAAAGGACAGGAAAAGGTGTTAATAAAGTCCAGGAAGGAACTGGACAAACAGTTTCTACATGTGAAGTGTGTGAAGCACATCACATAAAACAGTGAGCCACAAAAAGACCCCAGATACATAAAAAACCAGTTAAATGAAAAATGTAAAAAATGCTGAGGCTGATTGCCCTGGTTTTCAGCTGGGTATCTGACCTAATTTAGGCATCTGAGAAGTCTGATGAAAGGAAGTGACAGTTAGGAATGGTATGGCCAAGGCACACACTGATAGAGCCCTGCCAAAACCGGCCGTGCCTCTTCAGGATCGTTACTGTTGCATTACTGGAAGCTTTGTGTCACATCCAGTAAACAATTCAGCTGCATCAACACAAGACAGAATATTCGTGTGCTGAAGGCTGTGACTAGAGGACTGCATCATCAATCACATAACAAGATGGTAAATGTGGCAGCAATGTTCTTGGGATAGAAAAATCAGCTGCACCAAACAATATGGAAATAACAAAGCCTTTCAAGTACCCCTAACCAAACTAGGAAAATACAGTGTGGTGTGATGTGTGTCTTCAGGCACATCAAGTGTGATTCCTTGAGGAAACCAGCTGTTCAAGGTCCAGTGGGGAGCTCCTCACAAGATGAGGATTAGCAGCTCTCGGCTCAGGCCTCTGTCATCCTGAGTCTCCACAGCAGCAGGACCACTGACCTGGGGTCTACCCCCCCATCAAGACACCAAGGAGCTTTGACCTTTTGACTATTGCAAATAAATTTCTACAACTTCAACTGCTTGACTGAGACTTGTTAGCAAATAGCAAGCTTGAAACCCAGGCTCTCATGAGGAGTTCCCTATCAAAAGGTTTTGGTTCTCTTTTTCACTCTCTTGTAATGCCATAGATCATGAAGGAGAATTGCTTCTGGAAGCTCCTTTGCTGGCAGACACCTGATGCTTTGACAGTGGCTGAGATGTGATCCCAGCCACCACAGCAGCTACCTTCTCTTCCCAAGGATGCTCTCAGCTACCTGGGAGTAGAGACAGAATGGTGCTTTTGAAAATGCAGCCTGGTCCCCAGGTCACAGTGAAGAAAGATCAGCACCAACTACTTTCTCGCTTCTCTTTCTGAGAATAGTGGAGGTTAGCTATTTTTTACTATTACTTAGTTCCCAGCTCTGCTTCGGGACTCATTGCTTGGTGCTTGCTCATGAGAAGTTCAGGGGCTCAGAGCCATCTTGGGGTTTTCCCACAGAGCTGCCAAGACTTTGCTCTCCCCAGCCCTGCTGAAGTCTCCTGGAACCTGGGCACACTTTCTGCAGGTGCACATGGTATCCAGCCAGCATCTGCATTGGCACCAGCTTGGCAATGGAGAGCCCTGGTGGGGCATGTGAGATGAACTCACCCGTGCTTGTGACAGTCACTGAGCACTACAG
Source organism: Machaerirhynchus nigripectus (assembly GCA_013397975.1). NCBI lineage: Eukaryota > Metazoa > Chordata > Aves > Passeriformes > Dicruridae > Machaerirhynchus > Machaerirhynchus nigripectus. The sequence continues at coordinate 520,558 of VZRQ01009767.1, read as the reverse complement.
CCTGCAGTGGGGTTTAATGTGGTTTGGCAAGCAAATGATAGAAAATGCCAGTGTTTTGAAGCTCTTTCAGAGAACTGAATGAAACAGACCTGAGTTCTCTTTATTTTAACATCTCAGAAAAGACTTTTATAAAAACCTAAAGACAGGGTACATTTCAGGAGAGCAACTTTAGTTTCCTTTCTTCTCTGTGTGTTTCTCTGTCTTACATTGTCTTACCATTGTACAAACTTGAAGAGAGTGAGAGAGAAAGCAATGGAAAGGAGAGTTTTTAGATTTAAAATACATCCATTTTCTTGAGGATCGTGGTTTAATAAAGGTTGTGTATTACATTTTCATAAAAGAGTCTGGAAAGGCAAAATAAATTCTCACAATCCCATCTAGCCCCATCCAACCATCCATGCAAGTGAGCAAACCATAGCGCCAACATATTAAAGATAAGAGTGCAGTGATAAAAGATTTTTCACCACATGATGTGGGGAAAGTTTGTTACAAGTTAGGCCTAGCTGCTCAGTGTAGGTTCCTCTTTCAATTCTCTGAAACTCTTTAAAAAAATTGCACACACAAAAAAACAACTTTCAAAAGCAGTTTCCTCAGTTCAGCCCTCCCTCCACTCCCACACCATCTCTATAGATTCTTCTAAAATGTACTACAAACTACATGTAAAAGTTACTTGTGTTTGTACTGCGTGGGCTGATAGTTTTCAGAGCATTCTGTTACAGCATGATGTAAACTAACCTACACAAAACCCTCAAGGCTTTTCATTTAGTTTTGTTTACCTGTTTCTTTAGTGTAGAAGAAATCTATCCCTTTTTTTTTACCAAGACCAGTTGTAAGACAAGACACCTAGCAATTCACCAGCTCAAACCTATAATTTCTTTTTAAAGGTTATACAATCACAACAGGAAATATTTTGAAATGGTCATACTAATCACAAGACAGAGTCTGAACATGTGTTTATACTAGACTCCTATTTTTAGGTTGCATCACATGCCAACTCCTTGCCATTGCCTTTTGTATTATTTTTTGCTGGTTTTTTTCATGTTTCTTTACACAGCTGACACAAAACAATATTTGGAAAATATGCTAATTTTGTCTTAAGTCCTCAAAAGGAACTAGACATCCAAATATTTTAGGAATCAGTCCTTAGTAGTGGCATTCCTGACTAGTTTCCCTGCACCCTTCGGCAAAAGCAAAAGCAAATGCAAACTTGTCTCCTGCTGCCAAAACTGTCAGTGAGAACGTAGCAACGATGCTTTGACCAGCATGTCAGTGGCCCCCCCACAGTGGCGCGACATCCAAAGCAGTATGACTTCCCAGATTCGAGTAAGGAGCCACCTTATTGATCATGCCTGTGTAAAAGGATCTGGCACTCCAAGAGCACTTCTAAAGTGCTGGGATGAAGTGGACTGAAGGCAACACTCACAATGAGCTTCCTCGTTATCACTCCTGCAGAGAACCATGTCAATAGGGAGATGGAAATATTAATGACTTCTTTGTATCTCTTTGTGAAAAAGCCACCTTGCAATTACAAGAGGTACAAGATTAAGAATCAGGTCTTTTCTGAAGGTTGACTGGATTGACAAGAGTTGACAAGACTGTAGGTGTGTTCTTGAGGATGACAAGCAGAACATGTTCAGTTGCAGTGCTCTCTTTCACTTGCTCCATGCCTTCTGAAAAGTCACTTCCTACTCTAATTTATTTCTCCCTTCAGAGTGATGAGATTTAAATCTACACCTCCCAACAAGCAATAAGATTTTCTATTAGTTACTTCATCTAAAATATACAAATTACATTTAAGTAGGAACTGCATTTTGGATGTCTTCTCCTCTCAAGTACTAAACAAACACTACAGTTTGTTTTCCTCACCCATGGAATTTATGTCCCAGTGGTACCATGCAAACTGTAACAAATTCAGCAGCAGGAGTAAAGAAAAGTTGTAGATAGGTAACATTATGGTTAATGCATTTCTGCAAGAATCCTTGGTTCAAGTCAGGCCAGCTGAACATCCATAGTCTGTAGGGAGTGCCCTAAGTCCACAGGATTAAAGGGCACGTGGCATTGACGCCTTGCTTCTGGCTGTATCCCATGCAGGATGTACTCCAGTAAGTGTTTTGGCAATTTATGGTATACTGGGTCCTCAAACTGATGCAGCACAAGGAACAGTCTTCCCCCACCCCACAGCTCTGGTTCATTCAGGCCTTCAGCCTGAGCTGGGTATTAGGATATATGGGTTTCTGAGGACTTAGTGACTGGGGTTCACAGTTTTGATAATGGCACCTTTAGCAAAAGCTGAGCAGCTGAAGACCTCAGTCTTGAGTTTTAGCACTTAGTGACAGTAAAAGAGTATTTAGGCTCCTAAAGCCTTTTTCAATAGTAGCATAAAGGTCAGAAGTTGGAAATTCTGCCTGTGATGAAAATTTTCTCCTTCAGTGTAGGGTTGGAGTGGATCCCAGCAAGTAGGTCAGGCATATGAACCTGCAGAGGCCTGTTGCTAGGCATATAATGTGAGTCACAAATGCACATTTGCTTTGCTCTGCCTTCTGGGATTATGCCCCTTTTGCAGAAGAATCTCCTCTGCTGCTAGCTAAATCATTCATTGGTGAGCACAGTCCCACTCTGAATGGATGGTCTTCATCCTCTATTGTAAGAATCAGTGGCACTCAAATAAAAATACTTGCCTTTCCTGCTTTTATAGCAGTCCCAATTGCTTTTCTCTAGGTCAAGAGTCCTGGCAGGTCTTCCATAATGTATTGCCACTCAGTCAGTCTTCCAGATCATGGACTTAAAATGTCTTGCTAAACTCCTTGAGAACAGATATCCTGTCCCAGCAGGAAAGACATTCAGCATAGAAAAGCTACCTGGCCCAATTCCATATTTTTGCACCATTCTCCTAGGCAGATATAAGGTACTTGTGGAAGTCTGTGAGGGTGAGTTTGGCAGGTGGGTGTGATACCTTCTCTGCAAATCACCTGGCTGAATATTCATGTTCATCTTTCACCCCACCTGACAGGCAGGTGTGAAGTAGGGCTGTTTCTTGTTGAACAAACATTCCTGATTTCCTGGGTTGTTTAGATGGAGGATCTCATGATTATGAGCCTCAGCTCACAGGGGTATAGGTATCTACTTGTTCTACATCTTGCTAAGATCCTTTACACATTCCCCCTTCCTGGCTGGAATGGGAGAAGAACAGTATAAAGATCCTGTACTTTACAATGACTACATTTTCCTGCCAAGGGAGGCAATTACCTAGGGAAATACCTAGGAAGCCAGGCCAGAGAAAAGGACTCCAGTGAGGATGAAAGCTGTGCTCATGGAGCTACAAGATGGCTCAGGTTGGCTGCAGACTAGCACCAATCCAATGGTTTTTTAACAGAATGAGGCTCACAGGACGTACATGGAGGAGTTTACACACAGTTTCTTGCCCCAGCACGAGACCTCAGCTATCTCTTGTGACATCCTGCCATTGCTGGCATGACTAACTCCTATCAGGGTGTGCATCACTGAAGGACAGGGTTTGAGGAAAGCAGCAGATGATCAGCTCATTTTCAGTGTTGTGTGGTGACAATACAACGCTATCTGTGATGCAGGCTGTCAAAATAAAACTCTGGTAGAAGGATGAATGAGAAGACTATAAGATTCTTGGTGGTAAGAGCCTGATGCCACCTCTCCCCCCTTCCCTCAGCAAACTGTTTTCAATTCTTCAACTCTATCTTGCTGTTCTGATGAATTGTTACCCTAAAGTTTGCTTGACTTTCATACTGCCAGTTGGTTGGGAGTATGAAAGATGCACAAGTCTACTTATTCACAGAATGTAAATGAGGAAGAAAAGCACAAGTAGAGATTCTCTATTAAAGAGTTAAGAGGAAGGGAGGAGAAATAAGGAAGTAGTGGTTGAAACAACCTGCTTTTAAGCAAAGAAAAAAGTTAAGAAAGACTTGGTAACATTTTAAACGGTGTATAAACAACACAGAAGAGCCCCAAACTAGGTGTTGGTTTTTTTTTCTGGGGGTGTGGGTTTTCATAACTGGTGGAAACTGCAACAAGAACTTCAGAAATGGAAATGCTACACTTCTATCTGAAAAAACAAGCACCGTTTTCTCACCCACCCAGACCGAAACATGAAGTGAACGGCTTACTTCTAATAAGGAGAACAGAGGTTGGTTTCCAAACCCTTTCAGTGTAGGGCAGCACCATTTTTTCTATCTAGTTATTTAATTTGAGGTCAAGTGGATCAAAAGTATTTAAAACAGAGCAAGCACATTAAAATCCTTTGTGGGGTTTGCCTCAAAGGACAGCTGGACTGTCAGTGTCAAAAAGATAAACACAAACTGATTTGCAAAGAACATTTACATACGCTCTGATCTGAGAATGCTCTGCTGGCTTTTAAAAAATTGTATCATATTTGGGTGTTTCTCCACTGGGGAAATACTCTTTTCATTTGTAATGACTGACAGTAGTGATTCAGCAGCAATACAATCTTTGTAGCCCTAAGATATAAAAAAAAATTAATGCTTAAGTCAATGTCTTGCAGATGTATTCAAAAAAGTGTTGTAATTTGCAACTGTCTGTATGTAGGGCCTTGCCAAAATCTATGGCATAATTTCTCACCAATGTGAGTGGATGTGGAAAGGATTTAGTTTAGGGATGGTTTAGGAGTAATTAATTTCATAACTGAAATAAATGTGAATAAAATAAATATAAAACAAATATATAAAATTGAAAACATTTAATCTTGATGTTCAGAGCTATTTAGACGTTTAATTGCTGCAAGCTTAACTTTCTGCTTCTATATAATCCCATTTAACACTGTGCATGTAACAATAAGGCAGTGAGTAACAGGCTGCAAGATGTTTATTTACCAGCACTACTGTGAGTTATTTATTATCTTCAATGCCTTTGATGGCTACACATCAAGAGACTTAAGCTTTGGCTCAGATCTCAAAAAAGGAAATAAGCCCCCACAAGTCTCTACAGCACATTTCTCTGGAGGAGGAGGAGAGCATGAGACATTAATGTCCATGCAGAAAGCTCAACCTGAATCTGTTTTCTTTCTCCCAGAAGAAAGTAAAAGGGCACGATGACCCTGGGCTGCAGAAATGAAAGGTGAGGGCCAGGGCTCTGTGGAGCATGGTGGAGATAATGAAGATAACCTGCACTGAGATGCTGGGCCAGGCAATTCTTCCTCTAAGTCAGTCAATGAATGCTATTCACAGAAACAGAGTGGGCTGCTTGGATTTCGAAGTGAAAGACTCTGGTATTTCAGTACACTTTCTTCTCAGACAAATGGAGTCTGTGGGTGAGCATGTAGCCTCATCTGTAGGGGAAGGATGTGATATGGAAGAATCCAGAAGGGAATGTGGGAGTCCTGGGTAACTGTCAGCCAGAACAGGTATCAAACACTTTCATTTGTTCACTTTATCACTAACATAGAAACAAGAATATAAATAAAACCCAAAGAACTACTGAGCCCAGCTGTTGTCCAGCTTTGTTTGAAAAGGATCTTTGGTCAATATACATGAGTCTGTATTTCTCCTCTCTCCCTCAATAAATATGAATTGGCTGATAAAGGGTGAAGGTCCCTAGATTAATCAAGTTTCTGAGCATTGCATAAATTATTTGGCCAACTGGACGGAAGCCTGGAATTCAGACATTTATAATTCCGCCTAATATTTTTGCATTCCTTTCCCCGATTAGTACAACTGCATATGGTTTTCTGTATGTAATGGCCATTACACATATTACATCACTCAGGAGAAGTTTGTAGAGGTGTGCAATAGCCATAAGGACAATATTCATTGTATATCAATCCACTGCAAGTCACAGTAAGAAATTAGACTAGTGTTTTCTACTGTCCCCAGAGACACTGGATCCACACATGTTGGTGATGTCTCCCCTTATGGGGCAGTGTCACTGTCTTATCCCAACAGTTCAAAATGCCTTTCATCCATCCCTTTTTTCAGTCTGGGGTCAAAGCAAGGAAAGTGTAGCTCAGAATAAAAGACAAAGTACTTCTTGTGGATACAAATATCAGTCTGCAAATCCTACGCCAAATCCTGCTTGACCCGGTATGTGACAGACCCATTTTATGAACGGACAACACATTTATCTTCCATTGAAGGAAGTGAGAGCATTTAGCATTCAGTTCTCTTGGGCCCACAGGTGGACACCAAAACATCCTTAATACAGAAACATGGTTTTATTTCTAACACCTGGCACACTTTGAATTTCTGGCCTGCTCTTTGTGAAGAAACCCCTACTTATTTTCTTCAGATTTACTAGCAGAGTTTAAGCTGATGATATGTAGAAGGTGTAAACTTTTTTACTTTGCTGTGGCAGGTGGGGGCAGGGGAGCATTTACGGCTCCTGTAGCATGTTAGTGTGAACAACGAAATGGTTGGCAACGGCAAGCTGCAACAGTGAGGTCTTTATTTCAAACTTGAGGAAGTCAAATGTCCAGGTGAGGACATGTCCTTTTGAAGATGGCAAAGATTTTCAGTTTTGGCCCCCTTACTGCAAGGAAGACATTGAGGTGCTGGAGAGTGTACAGAGAAGGACAGTGGAGCTGGTGAGGCATCTGGAGCACAGGTCTTACTAAGAACAGCTGAGGGTGCCGAGGCTGTTGAGTCTGAAGAAAAGGGGGGACTTTATCATTCTCTACAACCACCTGAAAGGATATTGGACCCAGATGGGGCTTGGTCTCTTCTCCCAAGTAAGAACTGAAAAAAGGAAATGGCCTCAAGCTGCACCAGGGGAGTTTTAGAATGAATAATAGAAAAATTGCTTCACTGAAAGGGTTTTCAGGCATTGGAACAGGCTGCCCAGGGAAGTGGTGGAGTCACCATTCCTGCAGATATTTAAAAGATGTAGAGATGTGGCACTTGGGAACATGGGTTAGTGGCAGACTTGGCAGTGCTGGGTTAAGGGTTGGACTCGATGACCTTGAGGGTCTTTTCCAGCCTAAATAATTCTGTTTCTGACCACCTATTCTTCCTTCTACACTCATGACTACAGTAGTCCCAAAGACAAGTTAGAGCAGTCAGAAGAACTGGCACAACTAAAGGAACTGATTTTTCTGTAATTCAGTTTCTCTCTCTCTGCTCTCCTGCTGCTAACTGGCATAGCAATAGTCTTTCCACATGCTGGTGTTCCCATTTAACAAAGTGATTCCCAGGCACTGCTGTGAGAGTTTGAAGTTGGTTTCTGCAGTACTGCAGCAGCAAAAAGTGGGAGGTGCTGAGGATCAGTGTAAACACTTCTAAGCCCCGGGTAGACCAACCATTGATGTTATTGATATCCATACTGGCTATGATCTCTTCCCCTCTTGTGGGGGTAATCCTGTACTCAACCCACAAAGATTAGCAGAAATAGACATGTGAGTTGAACAAACCTATCAGCCTACTATAACATGTAAAACTGTGCCATGTCCTGTTAGTTTCTCAGAGAAGAACTGTTGGTAGAAAACATTTCATTTAAAAATCTCAAAAAATAACTTTCCCAAGTATATATTGTTTTAAATATCAAACATTTAACATGCATTTAACCATGAAAGACCTCAGTGATGAGTTTGTGAGGCTATTTTATCCACCAAAACCAGATTTTAAGATTATGTATCTGCACTGCTGAGAATTGCTGAGGTTGCAAAAGCCAGACACGTAACAGGAAACTTCATTCTTCATCCTCTTAGAGATGTTAAAGATATGTTTCTGCCCCATGGGAGAAATCTGTGACCAAGAAGGCACATCTTCATGTGAAATAGTGGGTTCCAGTGATTTTCTTTGACAGGGATATACAGATTTAAGTCACAAATCAGGCTGATAAGGAGATGTTATACGCAATGTGCAAGGCAGAGTTTAGTCCAGCTTAAGGGCCTGATCTTGCTTCTGTTTAACTCAGTCTCACGTTCCCGTGCTAGCAGCCAGTTAGCTGCAAACATGGATAGGTTGCAAACTTTTTGACTATGTGTTTCTAAAGACCCCAACAGCCCTGATCAGTGCACTGAGGATTTAAATACTGTGTGAGATCACCAGCTTTGCAGAGGCATGTGATGGAGGGAAATTGATGGTATCCTTTAGGAAAATGTTTCGTCTTTTCCTTCCATGTTGAAATGCTCACAATGCCCATTTAAGGTTACTGTTCTAGAAGCCTAAACAAATAAACAGCTGAAGAGCTTGGGAGCCAGAATTTCATCAGCAGGTTCCCCTGGTTGCTTTTCAGTTGAATGATCCTACTAGTGAAATGGTGGAAGTCAACAAGCTGAAGACAGGAAATCAGCCCAGCTGCCAAGAAACTCTACAAGTCACAGGCTGGAAAATGGACATGTTCAAGCTTGCCCTTTTCCACTTGATCTCTGTTGGAATCAATGCCTTCCCAGCAATTTTCCAAAGGCGAAATACCCTATCAGAAAAATTTAGAGTGTTTTCTCCTGATTGTTCCATGAATGACACTATGCCCTAGGTACAATGCACTGTTCAAACTCTTGTCCTAAATACTAAATAAAAAACTGATTTTGGGTCATTTTTATGGCATCCAGTGTTGTAGCATCAAAGTACTTCAGAAAGATCGACAAATTTCTTATTTTCAGCCTTCTTCTAATATGAAGAAGGGTCAACCCCATATTACAAAGACAAAAGTGAGGAATGGAGGCCCTGAGTTGCTTAGGACGTGATTTCTAAAAGCATTAGGGATTAAAGAAAATGTTACTCTTTCAAAGCCACATTTCTATTGACCATACCTGGATTTTTGAATACTCAATACTCTCTAAGTCAGATCCAGAGATCTTTTAATAAGCATTTGAAAATTAGGAGCTCAGAGTGACTGCCTGTTTCTGAAAGCTTAACACCTTGAAGCTAGATCTGAAACAGAATTTCAGGCTCTGTAAGATAAGCATCACATGGGTGGAAGGATGAAGATATCAGTGAAGGCTTAGGTGTCTCAGAATGGAAAGTGAAGGCTTAGGTGTCTCAGAATGGAATTTGAAATAGTCAGCAAAATGATAAGGAACGGTGTGAAGTCATCACTCTTCACATGCCTCACACATAGGTCATCCAGTGAAGACAAAGGATGAGCCTTAAAAACAAGAAAAATTGGGGAAAAAATAGTCTTACAGAACCTACTCACTCTCACAGGGAAACTACAGGGAGATCTGAGCCTTGAACCTCTTTGCCAAAGATCCTTTTGTTAAAATTCCCCATTACCTTTTCTTTCTGGGGACTAAATGTAATTTGCTACAATTTGTTAAGATGGTTGATGGCAGAAAAACACATCCCTTCCCTGTCTGAACGATAAAGTAGTGGTTAATTTCAGCAAATAGATGCCTTAAGCTGCCTCCCAAGTCTGACCATGGGACTTATTATCTGAGCTGGAGATTGCTTTAGCCACCAAACTTTTGGGAACTGCCCATCTTTCGCACCAGAGACACGCACTAAGAACTCAGGGAAAGACAAAAATGCCATGAAGGAGGGCAAGAGATTCTCTAGTCTAGTGACAAAAGCAGCCATCATGTAAGTGGACACGGGCTGGAATCTGCTCTTTAGTTTGGCCTTTGGAGTTATCCAGTGACTGCTGTGAAACGGTGTTTCTGAAGATGAGACTAGAGATAAGATCTTTAACCTTCTAGCCGAATGGAATTTCAGGCTTTTGATCTCTTTTGTCCTCTTTTGCTTGCTCTTCCAGCTTCTACTGGCTGGGTGCAATTCAGCCCAGACCATAGTTCTAGCATACTACCTAGCTAGCAAGGAAGGAGGTGGATAAGCCTTTAAATACTTTTCAAAGACAGAGCTGAGTGTGCAGGCTCTTTCTCCTAGGAGAGTGCTCTATAGGAGGAGTTACACCATTTCCTACTTTTTGACCTTTGGAAAAGCAAGTACTTGTATTTGCAAAGAAGAAACAGTTTCACTGATGTGCTTTAAGCATTCTCCTCAGTGACCAGCTCTCTCAGGCCTGTCTATAGGCCTCTCTATGTATATATCTCATTTGTTCTATAATTGCTAATGGCTATCTTCTCTATATTTGTCTCTAAGTATCTTAAGTACTGCTATCTTGTGTTATAAGAAGCAACTGCTATCGTATAACTCCCCAGCAGTCAGAGGCTGCATCAGAATTTTCCCTGTTTGGAGCTGAAGATCTGAACTTCTATCCTAGCTCAACTTCAGGCATTTCACATCTGTCTTTTTCTTAAGAAGGTGACCTTTTCTCAGCATCACAAAAGCTTTTCTCAGCATCACGAAAGCTTTTCTCAGCATCTGCTTTCAGGTAGAATCAGTGGTGGAATCGTATTTCCCAGAACATAGCTCAGTTCTATCCCAGAACTAAAATCCCAGGGCTGCTTTGATTTTTCCTGTAGTTCTACATCTCAGTCAGCATGTGTCCTCCAGCAGCCAGCAGATGAGAGCTGAACAATGAGACAGGAAATGGTCTCCCACCAGATAGGTTGTTCATTGATTTTTTTGTGCTGAAGTATTATTCTGTAATATTTACACTTAGGACTCTGAAGAATATACCACCTGCACAAGGGAGATTTTACTACAGGTAAAGTATGTCAATATTAGTAAATTTAACACTGTCAGAACAATGCTCAGATCATGAAATTCAATTGCTTGGGCTGTTACAGTTCTGGCACAGTTTTGCCTCACACCAGCTAATGATCCCTCAAACAACTCTGAGCCACAATCAACTTCTTGTATAGTTCAGAAGTTTTGACAGACAAAAGACCATCGCAAAAAAGAAGTTTGGAGGCAGCCATCATGTTACAGAGGCTGAGAACAGTTGTTACAGGTGTGTCAAATATGCTAAAGATCAGAATATCGCTGGTCCCAGCAAATGAAGTGGAAAGTTACTGTTGGGTAAACACATTTTCTGTGTAGCCCACTAGAGGGTGCAGACACACCCGTGATGGCTCCAAGATTTACTTTTATGCTTCTGAGACCTGGATATTTCAGGGGTTTCTCCAGAGTATTTGAGGGAAAGAGCTGAAAGAATCACACCTTGCTGTCCTCTACAAATCCACTTTCATCATCATCAGCATGTAAACCAAAGTCTGTCTGTCCAGATACCACCCTCTGTCCTCATCTGCTTCGAGACTGTGTATCCAGGATTCTGGGAGAACAGTATTTCAATTGGGCATCATTTAGCGAGTCTCAAAGACCAATNGAAAAAAGAAAAAGTCTTAACAAGATTTTTTCTGCCTTTGTGCTTACTCACCTACTCAAAGCAGAGGCTTGTGTTCCTGAATATTCCCTTATTGCCTCAGCAATTGCCTCATACAGCTAAACTCTGCATGTAACATCCTGCCAAAGAAAATGCAAAACTTTTCATCTTAAAATGTTGACCAGACTTACAGGCAGCTCCCTAAGGAATTTGTCTCGCCATCTCACTGCTGATGTTTCCGTGCTGCAGCAGATCAGATTTCCTCTATGAGTAAGAGCTGCAGAAAGGAACAAAAAAGAAATCTTTTAAGAATTAAAAAAAAAAAAACCAACAAAACAAAAACCAGAAAAAGGAACATATGTAAAGATAATTCAGTGACAAATGATAACGTTTTCTTTCGAAATCTTAAATATATGGTTCAGTAGCTGTAAAACATCCCTGTGCAGGACTACTAAAGTTTCAGAATATAGACATCTGAAGACGAAGAAGAGATAGAAGAGCACATACTTCTTGTTGGTTGCTATTTTCCCTTCTCATTTTTGTGATGTGAATCAGGTGCAGTGTATCTCACAGTAAGTAGCCCTAGCTGCTTCTTCCTGACCATACCGAGGTGTAATTTCTGTTCTTATTTCAAGACTTCGTCAGCAGTTGGGAGAGTGAGGGTTTTCAATTCACCAGCTGCTGAGCCTGAATTTCTCATGCGGTAGTGTGAAAATGTGACAAAAATGTGCAGCTCTTTATGACCACGCTTACAGATCCCTGACCCCAGCCTGAACAACTCTTGGACCCTCATCACTCTGTGAACAAAAAGGCAGAATCTCTGTTACGATATCAATGAGAGCTAAAACCCAGTACGGAAATATTGACCTGTTGCAGGAAGCATACACAGATTTCTCTCTCTTTCTCTGTTTGAGTATTTAACTTTAGTTAAATACTCATCAGTACTGAGAAATAAGATTACCAATGGAAAATTTCCGTAAAGACAGAAGGCTTCCGATCAAAAATATATGAAAAGAGACTGGATCAAAGTGACACTACCACATTCAAAGATGTAGAAAATTAATCCTGTGGGATACTTCTGATTGATTAGCAACTAAATTTAGACAAAAATTGGATTATATTACCCACAAAAACCTATTTTAAATAACAACCTTAACTCTCAGGCTGAGTCCCTCTCAGGTTTCCTGTGTATAAATAGTAAGCACAAGAGGAGCACCAGCTTGACTTTCCCATTTGAGATCTGGCAGTAAGAATAATCAAGCCAAAACAACAATCCCACAGACATTTAATTATAAATAGAGTAATTTCATCCAGGAATTCTGGAGGCAGTAGTCAAGGTCCAAACTGTAATGTCATTTCTGTAATGTCATTTTTCAGAGGAGAGCTACATTTTCAAGCTCCTTTTGCACGCCATGAAGAGCATGGGAGCAGTGTCAATAAATACACCTGATAAGAAAACTCCCTTCTGTCCAGCTGAAAACTTTGCAAACATTAGTTGCCAGCAGTGGAGCCCCCTGAACTTCTGTTTCAAAACAACTTTTTATCTGGAAACTATGCAAATGTGAAGTAAAGTTTTTAAGTGGCAATACATGTGCAAAACACCAGCACACAGTCTTGGTGTGTCTTTATTTTTGAGTGAGAAAGAGGAATCTACCACAAGATAACTTGCTGCGGCTGAGTTGTGTCTGGGTTTCTCCCCTCTGGCCACTTGTCCAGAACGCAGCAGTTACGTGGCAGACCAAACCTACCATACAAGGAATGACCTTTCTAGTATTTGTTTGTTTTCAGCGCTGTTACACATAACCGCCACACATAACGTCTGCCGCCCTCCGGCAGAGACTCAAGGAGTGCACCCTCTTCCCACATCAAACAAAGACACTGATGCTGAAAGAGAGCACTGAGAGCAAACATTTTAGATCACCTGAGCTGGCCTTTTCTGCACTTACAGTCATCAGTGAAAGCAAAATTATCTGCACAGGCAGATGCATCTGAGTTGAACCCACACCCACACTGCAAGACAGACGGTGAATACACATTTTCAATTAATGCACCTGAAGGGATGCTAAAAACTGGAGGCAGAAGCAGTGGGTAAGATGCTGGTTGGAGGCAGGGGATGCCTGGGTTCACCTTGCTCTTCCCACACAAAGCTGCTGAGCACTTTCTCTTGAGCCCTGCCTGTGCAGTAACTGAGAAATGTGACTGCAGGATGGTAGGCACACCTCAGCCAGCTTTCCTCCAGCAAACTATTGCACAGGCTGCAAGTGTTTACCAACTGAGGCCATACAGACCTGTAAGGAACAGCAAATTGCTTAGCATTGATGTTGAAACTGAGAAGACTAAGGCTGATGTAAATGCTTCTACCCATGCCACAGCCTCTTCCCTAGCAGAATGGTGACAGCTCTCTTGACGTGTCTAAACTGACACAGCTGTTTGCAGGGGAAGACTAGGATTCTTGATCAGATTGCCTGCACTGGGGAGCTGCAAAAACCAGGGCACGAGTCTGGCACCAGCTGGGATTCATCTGAATCCCTTCCCATCTGTAGATGCAATGACAAAACTTCGAGTGGCTCATTGAGTCGGCTGAGGGTGAAATGCATTACAGAGGTCCAGTTGCTACTGTAACAGCAATCTCACAAGTAAGGCATGAAGTGATCCAGGCATGAAGTCCCAGCGTGTGTGTGTGAATCAAACCCATGCTGTTAAAAGTCCTAACTAGATTCTCCTGACCATTATGTATAAAATCCAGAAAGTGTTTATACCAAACATTCAGTGTCCTAACATTAAAACTGATTAGAAGCAAAGACTTTAAAACCCACAAATGCCATACCAGTGTATGATTTTGCTCAGCAGTCAGCACAGCACACACGATTTCCCTTTCTCTATGCGGCCCGATGACAGCATATTATTTCAATAACTGCCCCACAGATGGCTATTTTATGCTTGTTTCTGAACTATTAAACAAAACAAAAAAGTTTTCACACAAATAGTCTCTCTCCCTGTCTATTAAGAGGCAACAAATGCTGTATGCAAAAGTGCACTGTGTTACAGGACTTCCTTCTGGTGCCCATCTGCCTGAGTTCAGTTTTTATGCATCAAAAGACCCTGATGAAATTATATCATTTTATTATATGGTTCCACAGTCACTTCTGTGTGTATGCTGGGCTGTTGCAAACCTGTGAAGCAGTCCCAGGATGAGTACAGTACATGACTCTGCAATAGCTAAAGATAGATATCACGTCCAGATTCACAACTAAAACTGGTCCAGAATTATCTGGGTTTGATTTTTTTTCCTGTCCCCCAATATGTAGAAGCTCATTCTTCCTCTTTTTAAAAACAGAGTTGAAGAAAAACTATGATTTTTACTATTCTACTCACTAAAGCAAACTGTGCACCTGAGAACTCCTTATTTTGATAGTGGTTTTTGCAGAGTGAACTTAAAACTGGCAATGAGTTTCCTTTCTCTTTTACTGCAGTATTTGCTGTAATAATTCTGATTTCTAAATATGTACAACATAATTTCTCAGTTATCTTTGCTCTATTATTAAGCCATACAGTTCTTCCTTTATTTTTACAGCTCACAGTCATCTGGCACAAAGAGACACATGTACTTCTTGGATTGCAATGAACTTTGTTCTCCCTTCAGATGTAATTAATAGGAGGGAGAAAAAATCAGTCTTGACTCAGTCTGGCTCCTCTGAAAAACTATTAGGAATAAACAATGAAGAAGTGAAAAGCTGTACTCCTTACCTGGTCTGAGAGGTACAGTGCACCTTGAAAGCCTCTTAAATGACACAGAAGAAATAGAAATAGTTGAAAGTTTTTACTCATCCAACCAGAGGGCTCAGGAAATGACTATTTTGCAATGATTAACTCCTTCCTCACTTCGAAGTCTTTCAAGTACAGTTCCACTGCAGTGTGGTAACTAATGCTCTGCCCCACACATGATTTCTGTTTCACACTGAGAACATGCAGGTGGCCAGAGGAGAAGACTCTGATTACCTCCATGGAAGAGAAAAACTGCAGTGTCTTCTGCATAACTGTGACCAAGTACACTTTACTGTTGAGTGACGCTTATGTAACAAAGTGTAGAAAAGACTGAGCAATGGCTTGACCTCCCAGCTCTCATTTACAGAGGAGGTTTAGAGCAATGGAGCAATATTCTCAAGATGATCTCAGTGCTGTGGTGCCCAAGAGAGTAAGGTAAAAAACTAGGTTATTTGAAGGAGTGGCGTCCATTGCAGCCTGGACAAGCATTTGATGTACATATAGAGTATGATACTTTTATACACAGAGAGTCTCCAGCTGAAAGTCAGGCATCCTGGAGCATCAGGAGTTAGTCCTCTACACATAAAAACCCTCTATGCCTATTTCGCTTCCCTTTCTGAGACTGAGCTTATAAACACCCACTGGCCTGAAAGCTTTTAAAGGCCTGCTCCCCACAGGAGCACAGACTACTTCTGGGGAGTGGACACCTCCACACAGAACCCAAGGTGGCACCTGGGCTTCTGAGCCTATGGAGAGACTCCGTGTTGGGGTTTTCTGGGACAGGGATGGTGTTATCTTACCTAGCTCTGGGCATTTGCACTGCAGGTATCTACACCAGAGCTCATCATTCAAGGCACTCTTGAATATAGGCAGTGGAAAGAAACAGACCTTTGCAAGATTGTTCATCTGGGAGTTTTAACATCCAAATCAGAGTTCCTTCTGCTATATAGATACATGTGCTCGCATGATTTTCTTTACGCAATCAAGATTTTATACAAACTACAAATAAAATCCTTATTCTCTGCAAGTTAAGTTTTACCTTTGACTTCCTAGTGATTATTTCCAGTAACAACAACTCAAGGGGCACAGTCCCACAAGACACTGATAAGGCTGGTGTGCACTTGAAGGTTATCCTTTTACAGTCTACCACAAAAATAATAAGGATACCCAAGTTCCTTGGTCTGAGCAGGTGCTTAGTTGCTTTCTTGGAATGCAGGCCAAAACATTTGTGTGACTCCTCAAGCTACAGCTATTGATGCTATAGCTTCACATGCAGAAACACCAGGGCATTTTACTTTGAACATGGTTGCAGGACAGAGACTCAAGTTCTGGCTTTAAACTCCTCTCATTTCCACATATAAAAAATTCAAACCCAACTGTCAGTCTTCTCACCATGAGCCCACAGGTAAACAGGAAGGGGTTTCAGTCGCATAGCCCCAAGACTGCAAAATATATTGAGTCAGATCCCCCAAAATCTCCTCCTAAAAACGAGATGTGGTTTGCTTCTTTGTTTTTTGGTTTTTTTTTTTTAACAAAAAATCTTCCTTTAATTCAAATATAGCAGGCTAAAAATAGAGCTTTTTATTTTCCACTTTTTGATCCTTAAGGCTAAAAATATTTAAAATTTTGCAACTTTTAATTCACTCCCATTTTTAAAGAAGCTTTCCCCTCCAAAACTGGGGAAAGAAACTTTCAGAATGAAAAGACCCAGCATGTACTTTTGGTAAAAAACCATGAAATTCTACAGTCCTGGAGTATTATAATGAGCATATGCAGTAATTAATGCTGCAGTACAACATACTAGGGTATATCATGACATATTATTATGAAAAGAAAACTATTTAACAATTAAATAATAATAATTCCTATTACTTCTACAAGGTAATCAATTTGATGACAATTATTTGGCCATGCTAAAATATCCTCAGAAAGCAATGAGGTGCTAAGAAAGCATCACTCTGAAGACTGGTCATGTCTTTCAGAATGATTATGAGCACTGGTGTGAATCTTTATAGATGCGTTTCCTTTGGGTGGAGTCCACATACAGCTTCTCACTCTGCTCAGCAGGCTCCGGAGCTCACTCTGAGAGGCTTCCCTGCGGCTGTCTCAAGCAGTCTATGAGCATTTGGGTTCCCGCCTTTGTTGGTAAAGAATCTGCAGTTCAACTGTGTTCTCCTGGGAGACAGGGACAGGACTTTTGTGTAACATATTTTAGACTAGTCTGGTGATATTTTAGGCTTTTTTTTTTTTTTTTTTTTTTTTTTTAGTGATGTTAGAAAGCTCCTTGGTATCTCTCCAGTGCAGAGGTCTTCCTCTAGGGTCAATCTGCGACAGCCTTGAGGTTGGCCTGAATGTAGCTCTGGTTCCTGGAGCCCAGAGGAAGCAGATGCAGATGGGGATCTGATCTGCACAAGGCCCTGAGGGCTACCCAGCCTCAGGCCATACCAACCCTTTGCATAAAAAAAGGAGAAAAAATAAACGGTTCTGGGGAGCTGCACTAAGGCTGAATGTGATTCTTCGTTAACAGCAGTGTTATTCCCAGAGAAGCAAACACTAGATTCTCTTCTGCAGCTGAGGAGGGTCTGGAGGAATGCAGAATTGCAGGCTACATACAGGACCTGCTTTGAGGTCTCTCTAATGGACCTAACCTGTCATTCCATGAGCAGAGGAAGGTCTAACCGCGGAAGGACATGGCACAATGTTAGCTGTGAACTGAAAACAAGAGAGATGAAAGATGTCATTTCACCTTCACAAAGGGTTCCTCACCTCATCTTGAGCTGAGCTTTGCAACTCTGGTTGGAGCTCAGCTTTAGATGCACTGGGAGACAAAGGGATCAGCAGCTTGCACAGGTGGTGGTGGGAGGTCTGTAAATACAGTGATATGGGAGTGTGACTGTGGGCAACCTCTAAAGAGAAGTCCTGTGATTTGGGAGTGAGAAGGTGGAAGGGTAAATCTGTATGGAAGTGAGAGAAGGTGGCAGGAGCAAAGGAGGCTGAGAGGAGGATTCCCTGAACTGTGGAAGGACAAGCAGAACAGAGAGGGAGGAAAGAGGGTCTGGTGACATCCATCCTGCATCATAGCAAAGGTGAAGGAAAGGAGAAGAGTTTTCTGAGAACTTCTGCTTCTCTGTCATCCAGCACCAGGAGGTCTTGAGCACATCTCCAGGGCCCAGGTGCTTGGTCCATTCTAGGCAGGTGAGATAACCATGGCATGAATTGTCCCATAGCAACATGAGCTTTTTTGAGGGATGAATAGCAGGTGGGCAACCAGTGAAAAGTATGAGGAGACCCCTGACTCACAACCAGTCTGATTATCTCCAATCTGTGTAACACCCACCCACCCTCAGAACTCAGAACTGAGTTGTGATGCCAACAATGATAGGGAAGACAGAATACACGGCAGACAGAATACATTACTTTGGCGCTCATCATCCAGGTGGCAAAACTCATTTTTGCCCAGTGCTCTTGACCTGTGTGCTATGATGACATTACACATCTGAAGAAACTCCAGTCTTCAGTTATGACTGATTGTTCATTTCAGTGCTAACATGAAATCACCTGTGCAGCTCTCCAGAAAGGGGACATTCCTATCAGCTCTTAGGGAATAAGCAGATGATCTTGACCAATTACTTCTAGCTAGATTCATTACAGATGTTCCAGGCCCACAGAGGGGTGGTATTCTGAGAAAGAAAACGTACCTAACAGTTTTTCCTTGCACATGAGATGTGACCTGGTTCCTTGCCCAATGTCACAGCCTTCAATGGTCAAAACATTTTGTCTGTCAGTTATTCAACCCCCAAATTGCAGATTCGTGTAATGTTGCCCAAAAGCAAATGAATGGGAAAAAAACTCAAAGCGAAAAAATTCATGTCAGTGTTTTCAAACTGACATATTTTCATTTCAGCACGGGAAATTTCTGTCATAGGAGATGAGTGCTGCTGCCTAATTCAGTGGCAATGGTAGTGGCACATTATATGGGTCCTTGCTTTGTTGGAGATAGGCCTTCCATGCTCTGGGGGACAATTTTAGTCACTGGACTGCAGAGTCTTTTGGGACCAGGATCTCTCCAACTAGATCTGTTCTACCACAGCCAGGGAAACTTCTGACTTTTTACACTGAGGTGAGTGTCCCGGTCACATCCCTGAACCAAAGAGTTTCAAGAGTTTCAACATCTCCTCCCCCTCTGAACATACTCACACTTGCCCCTTGGTTTCTATGCAAAACCGGAGGGATTCTCCAAAACAGACTCCTGGCATATGTTTTCCTTGCAACAAAGGTTCAGGTGAGTGAGACCTTATTGCAAGCAAGGGGTGAGAAAAAGTCTGGGAAGGAATAGAGGGAGAGTGATGACAGATGGCAGAGGAAAGTTAATACTCTGTGATGTGCAAGGGACATGGAGAAGCAAGGGAGCAGAGAGAAGGGGGAATGCTCTTAGGTAGGATGAAGCAGGGGACACAGACTGCAAATCAGGAATAACCAGGCTCATTGATGCATTGTGGTATGCATAAGAGTGCAAGTGCAGATGCACCATTGGTCTTTCCTGTTCAGTGTTGTACAAAATACTGAACTACTCTCAGTGCAGAATAAATCTGTGGTCTGGTGTATGAGGGAGGTGATGATTAGATCAAGAACCAAGAGGTGTGTAGTTTCCTGCAGCTGAAACGAAACCCCACTTCGTGAAACACCAGAACTCGCCTTCCAGGTCTGTCTGTAGCTGCCACCTCACAGCACTCCTGTTACTCTAGCTGTCCCTAGACTCCCTAAAAACATTTTTTAGGGGGGAAAAAAAAAAAAAGAAAAAGAAAAAGAAAAAATGCATCTGGACTGAAACTAAAAATTTAATCAGCACAAAATAAAGTACACATTTCTTGATTTACTAGAAATTCATGAAATTTTTATCCCTGATCCTCACCATGTCGGTGTTTCTAAGGTTCTAATCACTCTGTCATTGTTGTTTTGATCACTGCCTCCACTGTGGTGGTTCAAACGCTCAGTCTGAATAAATCCACCTGCACAGCACGAAGCAGCTAAAGCCTTAGGCTGAATTGACTCAGCTTTGAGAAAACCTTTAACTGCCTTCAAAATAGTTCAGAAAATTGCATGCTTGCTGACAGATTGCTGGTCTGACTAACCCTTACAAGGCAGATTTCAGTTTGATAATCCTGATACTCAGTCAGCCTTTAAAAGTGACTTTCCCTTGCTCTTATTTTTATTTCAGAGTGTTATCGCCACATAAATGTGTCTCCCTTAATTTTCCAGTCATTGCAAAGGAGGAGAAAAAAAAAGTGTAGGGATCAGAATTTCTTACCTAGTAGGTAGTTTTTGGAGGTATTTTTCCACCAGTCATGTAAAGTCCAGTTCTGTTTGTCATTTGTCATTTAAAAAAAAAAATCTCAATTCCAGCCTAAGGCCCAGCCTCAGGACTGAGAACCTCAAGTGTTAATTCTGTGGGAGAAGTGTTGGAAGGAGGCAGGATCCAAGACCTTGGTCTATCAGGTTACTGTATTTCACAGAGGGAACTTTCTCTCAGACAGAGATGAGCAGAGTGATCAGAAATTGGGTTGGGAGAAAGTGCAGTCAGTTGTTGCCATTTTCCAGACACCTGTTGGAGCCAAGCCCCTGAGAATAGGCAGACATGGCCACACCCCCACTGCTCTAAAGCCCTCCCAAAGTGGGAGTCAGCTCAAGAGAAAAATCTCTGTGGTCCTGCAGAAAGCAGTGGCCCCTCTACTCTCTATGGTAGAAGGAATTGAGTGTTACCCCAGAACTGAACTCTGTCTTGGCTCTCTGCCCCACAGTTCTTAGGAGATGCTGGTAAAACCACGTCAACCAAAGCAGACGTATTCTCGGGTCTCAGTTTCTGGGATCATGCCTTGAAACACCCAGGCACTGACCAACTGAAATCAGGATGGGCAAGGCTTTGGTCCAAAGCTGTGTAACTAGGGACAGGATGAGTTCATCCAACCAATTCCTACTCCACTGAACGATCCACCCTTTGAGTCCATCTCTCTCCAGCTTAGAGAGAAAGGATACTGGGAGGGACCATGTCAAAGGCCTTACAGAAGTCCAGACAGACAGTACGTCTTCCCTTGTCCACTGCTGTAGTCATTCCACTGTCAAAGGCCACTTGGTTGTTCACGCAGAACTTGCCTTTGAAGCTGTGCAGACTGTCCTGAGTCACTTCCCCATCCTCCATGTGTCTTAGCATAGCTTCTGGGAGGGTCCGTTCTATGATCTTCCCAGGCACAGAGGTGAGGCTCACAGGTCTGTAGTTCCCACAGTCCTTTCTACCTTTTTTAAAGATGGGTATAATGTTTTCCCTTTTTCCAGTTACCAGGAAATTCACCTGATTGTCATGACTTTTGGAATACCATAGAGTAGCTTGGCAACTACATTGGCCAATTCCCTCAGGACTTTGACATGCGTCTCATCAGGTCCCATAGTCTTATGCTCAACCAGGTTCCTCAAGTGCTCACAAACCTGATCTCTTACAATGGGAAGCATTTTGCTCCCCTAGTCCCCAGTTATCAAGGCTGTTTGGTCCCTTACCCACACAACTTGTTTCCTTCCAGACCTCAGTAGCCAGCCCAGACACTTCAGTGGCTGACAGGAAACCAATGCTTCCTGTCTGCCCGTTCCCTGATTAACCAAGGTCATCGATACAGTACAAGGTTTGGGTTGGAAGGGACCTTTACAGATCACCTAGTCCAACCCCAAATGAAGGACATGCAAGTGGGAAAGCCTTTCTTCAGGTTGACCAGCTTCCTAGATCCTTGTAACCACTCTGTCTAACTCTTGGACAAAACTGTCAGATAAATGGTCAGCTCCAGCAAAAGTCAATACCTAGGGAGGCAAAGTATCTTCTCTGGTTAAAAAAATACTTTTATAATGCTTTGGGTTCATTTTTGCTTTTTGTTTTATCAGCTAAAGTGTTTCAGGGGGTTTTTTTGAAGCTATTTGAAAAGTGGGCGTTTTTTGTTTTGTTGCTCAGATGTAGATGTGACAAACTGAAATGTGGCCATCTGCTCTCAAGCAGAGGGTGTTGAAAAAGTAGGCCGTGGCTGCTGCATACAGGATGGTGAGATCCCTGTTTTTTCACCCATCTTTGGGCAAGCAGATGCTTCCAAGTCCTGACTGCCACCAAAAATCCCTTGACACATCTAGTTCTACCTCCAAGACAAGACGTGCAAGAAGTAAGCCTGCCTACTGAACAAGAAGAGAGAACAACAGGTGAAAGAGTTACCAGCTGGCCAGCACCAGCAATTACACCTATCGAGATAGGGGGTTGTCATCTGGGTCTTTAAGAAGACTCAGGATTAGGCTCACCAGGGAGGTGGGAAAGCCTTTTTTTCTTTTTTTTTTTAACTTTTAAAAGGTTGTTTTTCAGACGTTATATAAGACATCCTATTTGTCTCTAACTTCGCACTGATTACAAACGAATTACAGGAAGGAAGCACTCCACCCAATTTCTTAAATTATCATGTACCATTGCTTAAAGGTGTCATCTGTGTCTCAAGAGAAGTCTGGTTTTACCCCTTCTTTTTAAGAAAAAGAAGAGCGGAAAATAAAAAAACCCACATGATCTTACTGCTTGTTAATTATTTATTGTATGGCTGTTACAGCCAGAAAAGCTCTTGATTTTTCCAGACACACATTTGCTAAGAAATCTTTTCAGCAAGATACAAAAAAATTTCGTGGTATTTACTGCAGAAAGGGAATAGGGTGTGTGAGAGGGGGAGGTTAGGTGGTGCATATTTCCAAAGGGCTCTGTATTGCAGTTTAAATCAGGAACCTGGATTCTATTCCTATGACAAATGCATCAGTCTTGTACTTTTAGTCTTGTAATTACTCCTGAGGACCATCACATAAAAAAAAGTGAGGGTCAAATTATGTTTCCAGCTCTGCTAAGGTGCAAACAAAACCATGGCAGCTCCTTGAATGATTCCAGTCTTCCTGACATCCTCATGGGGCTACAGCCTTGCTCCTGACATCCTCATTGCCTTCGCTTGCAAAGCTGTGCATTCAAAATGCTCCTGTGCAAGGGCACGTACTTCGAGGTGACTCAGGCAAAAGCCTCCTTGCTTATGGCTCTTGTGTTGGAAGGGCAGTGCAGAGAGGAAAGAAGTGAGGAAGTAAACAGCATGGCTCGGGAAGGTTTTATAGGAGCTCCCAGGCAGCTGGGGAGGAGCTGTCTGGGACACTAGCTGTGAGAGATGTCCTTTCAGCTGCAGGTTTCCAGAGGAGTGGCAGCCTCACATGTAAACCTGCTGGCTTGGATGCCCACAGTGCTCCAGCTGCAGCTCAGCTCGGGGTCCCATAGAGCACAGCTGAGGCCCTATGGAGCTGCTTTTGTGGCTGAGGCTCCCTGGCAGCTGATGTGGACCTGGGACCAAACCCTGGGCAGCAGGTGAGGCTGTAAGGCCAGTGCCTGCAGAGAGGAGAGATGCAGAGCAGCAAGCTGATTTGCTGCTGTGCCTTGCTTTGCCATACAGCTCAGATACTTGGGGGTACATAACGTGATGGGTCGTGCCCGGAAATGGCTGATAAAGCACAAACATCATTAGGAAATGTACATACAATGTGTTAACGCTCAGTGTATTAACAGCGCAAATACTGATTGCAAAGAGGAAACTAAATTTATGTAGAGAGATTAAAGATAATCTGTGGATTTTTCTGCCATTCAGTTTTTAACTCCAGGCTCTGTCAACTCATCTGCAGTTACCCTTGACCCAGGCAACAATGTATTTCACTCTTAGTCCAGATATTTCTTTGCTGCATGACTGAATGTTTATTGTATTGTCTTGAGTCATTTCCTTTAACAATGCAAAAGGGAAAGAAGCTTTGGAAGAAATTTTTAAGCTCAAGAAATGTAGTCCAGCAGGGTGCAGGGCCCCTGCACTAATGTACACCTTGCATTTCTAATTCAGAGACATTCATATGCTGGAGTATGCTGATGCGAAGGAAGATCAGTTCCTTTCTTACTATTCATACTGAGCTATTTTGTGAAGATAATTGTCTTCCAAAGGAGTTGCAACTGTTCTGGCAGAGAGCAGTTTGCTGTCTTTTTTGCAGTCTTTTCAGGTCCCCCAAAAACCACGAAATGTGTATCTATTCCAGATTAAATGTATTTTCAGTTCTGCAATTCTTTTCTCAGGCAGTTCTCAGCATATTTCATTTCCAATGCATGTCTCAGGATTGTATCTGCAGATCTGCATTTCTTCCATTGAAACTCTTCGCCGCACAATAACAACAACAGGATCAAAGCAGAGACTCTAAATGCCAACAAAAGCTTATACAACCCCAAACAAACTCTTCAGTTTGTCCATGTAAGCTAAGTGGATTATTGTTATCACTGTTTCAGGCATATAGCACATCATGAAAATCCTACACAAAACTAAGTTGAAAGCACCAGCGTGCTTTTTAGTTTCCCTGAGCTGTGTACAAGGGGAAGTGAAAAGTTTTCAGTAAGAAGTTTTTGAATAATTGTGATGCCATTGCTAGCGAGTGGGGAGAGAGCACAGAGACCCGTGAAAAAGCAGCATCTCTCACATAAGCAGTGTTTCTTAAGGAAAATGTAGGTCAGGGCAACAAACACATCAACGTGAGCTGCTGTCTGTCATTCCTGCACTGAAAAGTGTGATGTGTCTTCCTAAATTAGAGTTGAAGACTGTGCACACCAGAGGAGCAGATTTGAACACCTGAAATGGTTGCAATGTCAAGTGACCAGTTCCCGGGCAGTACCTGGGGCTTCTGTGTGCAGCCTGAGCTGCAGCATCACCTCCTTCTGCAGAAGGCAGCACCTGCAGGGTGACAGAGAGCAAGGCTGAGGAGCTGGCTCTTTCCTGGGGACACCAGGCAATGCCTGCACTTGTTCTGTAAAATGAAGGGCTGCTGGTCATTTTAGGGGGGAATTTCACAAAGGGAGCCCAAGGCATCAGGCAGCTACAGGACTCCTGCCAGAAGCCTGGGCTGGCAGGAGAATGAGCAAGCAGAGGGCTGGAAGGGCAGTGTGCAGGTTTTGGTCTTGGGCATCTCCTCTGGTTTGGTACCTAATGCTGCCACAGTCATAGGATGGATTTGGTGACCTCTACTCAAATCGCTTTACAAGGTAAAAAAAGAAGGCCCATTTCCCCCCCCCCCTTTTCTTTTTTTTAATGGAAGAAAGCCAGATGAGTAAAGAATAAACCCATTATTTTATTTCTTTTTAAAATTTATATGCTATATGTTTTTAAGAAACAAGTGCCCTTACAGAGCAGAAACTTTTCCACTTCTTCATTTTCATCTCAGAAAAGAATATACATTTTCACCCATAAATTTTTTTCTGTAGTATTTGTCTCCTAGTTGTGATAGCAATTTAGGTATTGGTACATAATGCATCACAAGAGTGTGTTCTCTCAGGCACTCCGAATATCTGTTCCACCAAATAAATGTTTAATGTATGTTTTTTACTCTCATTCAAGTTATTCTTTCTCTCTCTGGTGGGGAAGCACATGCTAACACTGTGTTGGGAGTAGCTTTGTGGCACCTGCCTTGCTCTGTGCTAGAGATGTCGTTCTCAAGAGCAGAGATGGGCAATCAGCCTAAAGGCAACCTCTGCTCTTGCACCAGCCAGCTGCTCATTTTCCTGTGATTGCCATCACCCCTCTGAAGGCATGCAGGGGTCACTGCTTGCTGCTCCTCACCCCAGAGTTTGCCACAACAGAAACTGGAAGAGAGAGGCGAGAGAGATTTGGAGATTGAAAAGCACCATCCCCGTGTGAAGGCGGTGAAATTCCTTCCATCCCTCCCTGGGTTTCCTCCCTGTGCATTATGTGGGTTTTCACTTTCTTCGTCCATCCTCTGAAGAGGACCCACTTGCCACCTCAGAAATTCTAATTTTCACCTACCACAGCTCCTGCTGCTGCAAGGTTAGTGAGGTGTAGAGGGAGTCTTGGGCCAGCATGAGAGAAGACAGGTAATGGTGCTTCCTGGTGACTTCTGCTGTGCTGCTGAGCTCCTGACGCCAGAACACAGGTGGCCTTAACTAACTACGGGGCACCACAATATAAGAAAGATACAAAGCCATTATAGTGTCCAAAGGAGGGCAATGAAGGTGAAGGGCCTTGAAGGTAGGCTGTGTGAGGAGTGGCTGAGGTCACTTGGCTTGTTCAACATATTTCTGTAGCTGTAATGGAGACACAGAAAGCAGCAATAGCTACGCCAGTTAAGGTGGCCAACCTGCTGGCCCACTATGAGCCACTTCTTCTCCTACATGACCTGGACACCTTTGGGGATGCAGGATTCAGGGACAGAAATACAAGCCTCTTTGGCTGACTGGGAGAAAAAAATTCAGTCCAAAAGCATCTGCAGCAGCATTTTCTTTGGTTCTCATTGACCAATTCAGCACTGAACAAACTCCTAAGAAGCAGCTAGAAGCCAAATGAGAAAACCAAGAAAGAAAATATTTAAGAAATTCTTTGTTTCCTATGTAGTTGGGCACTACGGCTAAGTGCCTTTATGAAAAGGCTAAGATCCGAAACAACTTTTCTCAGGTTTGATTTCTTTTTCCACATCTAATATTGAAGTATCTTTAACCATAATTTAAGGCCTTGACGGGAAATTTAAGGATTTTGATTTTTGAACTTACAGTGGCAGCTAGACAGAAGGTAGATTTTCAAATCTCTGAGCACATGTAAGCTTCCACAAGACCAAAATATTTTGTTTTCCCAGTTTCCAGTGCATGAACTAGTTTGTCCTGGATTTTCTATCCTGCAGATTTCTCCTGCTTCACCTCAGATGTGGGGATATTATTGACCTGCTTTCTCAGCTTCCACACCCAGAGATGATAGTCTGCCTCAGTTTTTATTAACCTATGTAGTGATCTGTTTGTAATCTCTGTTCTTAGACACATACCTGTAAATGTGAGAGGCTGAGTCTTTAACGAGCCCATGGCCGTGGATGATAAGGGATACTTCCTGCAGGTTTCAGCTCCATCTATTGTTTTTTGTAACAATGGAGAAAAATGAAATGTGTTTTTGAAATCAGAAATTTTATGACACATTTAGTTTGCATTTCCTAATGAGGAAGCATTAGGTTATACCAACATTTATAAGGGAGAAAGAATATGAGCAAACAGGATTAAAAATAAGGCTAGTGCATCACTAATTGCAGCTCATTGAGCTACACTGAATACAATTAAATTTGATTATTCTACACATGTTGAAGCCTTGACTGACACCTTGTACAAAAGCATGGACCTTCATGAGCATAAAACCCTGAAACTTTGCTCCCACCTGCAGCAAGATCCTCCTTCTGTGCAGAACTTCCTGGCTCCCCACTTTTGAGATGAGCTGTGCTGTCCTTTCTCTACAGCAACAGCTGGCACTACAAACATCCTCCTGTTCCTGCCACAACAAGGCAGGAGAAAACAGATGCTGTCCCAGGGAAGGGAAGAGACACAGCAGGAGGGATGGCCAAGTCAGATGCTATTCCAAGTGTCTGCAGTGTTACTCTGTTGTTGGCCAGCTTCAGGAAAATCAAATTAGCTCACTTCCAAGTCTTTGCTTTTTATCTACACTCTCCCCAGCTTCTATCCCTTCAGCAGGCTCTGACTGGATGGAATATGGGGCTCTGTCCCACAAACTATATTTTCAAACTGCTGCCCCATGAACCCAGTGCCGAAGTGAAGCGTGCCTCTCTCAGGGCAGCTGAGACTGTGACTTGGAGAGCCTGGGATGTCTTGAAGGACCTGTCTGGGCCCTGCTTTGACTGTCAGATGCAACAGAAACTAGAAAACTTTGTTCACCAGCAGGGACCTGCCTCCCTCCTCTCTCCCTCCCCCCCTCCCTCCTTGGCAAGAAATGAAATGTCTTTTCTAGATAGAAATGTCTAGATAGAAGTGTCTATCACTCCCCAGTTGTCAAGATTAATCCACACTCTTGCATTTTAGACTGTTTAATTCACATGAGCTGAATCCCATGCTCTGTGACTTACTCCAGAAAGGCAAGTCTTACCTCATAGTTTTTTAATGAGTTAAACGCATTACAGCCATTGCTGAGCTTATATTCAGGATGTAGGTTCCCAAAACAAGCCTTGGTATACTCAGTCTATTCAAATAAACTATTTTAGACTGAAGCTTAGATGAAATGTGATAACAGATGAGTATAAAAGTGATTTTCTTTCTGCCACCCCCCATTTCTCATAAAGTGATATAACTATGACATTTCTGTGGGTGTCCACATTAGAACAATTGAAACAAGAGTCTGAGTTAGCACCATCTGGTGCAACTGATGTTCTATCAGATTAAGTCTATAATATTGCTAGCTATGTGTAGAGATCTTTCAAATTAAATGTGGCAGAATTAGAGAATGGGATCAGAAAGTAACACTTTTTTATTCCTTCACAGTTTTACCTGGAAGTCCTACCGGTCTCATGCATCTAGAAAACCTAGATGTGATAAGTACTAAGAGATGGTTTTAAATAATTTATTTATTATTTATTTTTTAAATAATTACTTTTTGGGTTATCATTCACTGAGATCCATATCTTGAAACCTTTTCCTGCAACTATGGGGATGGAAAACTTTCTCTTAAGAGCAAAAAATGGTGAAGAAGTTCAAGTTATAATTAAAAAGAACCATTTAATGCAATTTTAAAAAGGATCTGAGGTGATAGGGAGTTGAACCTAAACCAGTTTCATTTATCCACAAAAGAGTTCCCTCCAGTGAAATGAAAAAATCCAGCATCATCAACAGTTTGGAATATGACCTGGTGGAAGAATCCCAGGCAGCTGCACTGACACGTCATGCTGCTGTTACAAGATGTAGGAGAAGCCTGCTCTGAAGGATATTGTGGCAGCTGCAGCACGGAGATATAGACTGCAAGCTAAATGTTTCCAGAACAACAGGAAAAACCAAAAGGAAGGCCAGAACTCATTAAATGTAAAATTACACTTTTAAAAGGAGCTTGGAATGTCAAATTGTGGAAACTATGAGATAACAGCATGAAAACCACTCTCCCCCTGCACAAACACTGTGAGAAAGTTTACTCTTTAAGTACATAACCATATTCCTCCTCTTCCCTTGACCTCAGTCGGACGATGGCTATTTTTAGCCTACCTCGGCTCTACTTGCCTGTATGGATGCAAAGGACTACTACTGTCAATCATACATGCTATAAAAGCAGGTTTTGTTGATACTGCTCATTGAAGCAGGAGCTTCATTAATGCACTCCCAGCCCCACAATTCCATTTCTTTTGTGTCTGCACACAAGACTAGGCACAGTCTGGGCTCAGTATCTACAGATAATCAGATTCAATTTGCAAGGGGACAAACCTGGAGTACACTTGACCTCTCCTGTGCCCCATCCTTCTGAAACCTGAAGAAGAGAGGGACACTGGGACGAAGTTTAGAAGACTTGGCTACGCCTGTGCCCGGTCATGGACTGGGGTGTGGATGTATCTGGGCTCCACTGAAAGACCAGCTGCAGGCAAGATGCAAAAAACTCGCCGGGGAATTGCCATCACAGGTGAGGGATTTGGAAGCTGCAGGGACGAGCAGCTCCCACCAGGTGGTGCCATGGAAGCACAGGAGTTGCCATCCCTGGTTTACCACGGTACCTCCAGCAGGACCTCGGCTTCTCCAAACTCCAGAAATCTGAGGGGTTTTTTGTTTTGTTTTGGTTTTGTTGTTTTTGATTTGCTCTGGTTTGGTTTTTTGTTTAGTTTGGGGTTTTTTGTTGGGGTTTTTTTGTGGGTTTTTTAACACGGAAATCAACCCTAAGAAATAATTCCTGCAAATCTGTTTCTACCCAGCTCTTTGGAGCTGTATTCTATTTTTCAAGAAACAATGTAAAGTAATCATGAAAGAAAGAACAAGAAAGAAACAACTGATATAATTAATAACTTTTTGACACTATCTCCACGTACTTTTCTTTCCCTCAGCATTGATGAGTGCATATTCAGTCCTGAGATAAAAGTTTCGGTTGATGATTCAGGGCTGAAAAGCTTGTGCTTATCAGGCATGAGCAGGAACACTGGTGTTATAATAATGGAAGAGTTTTGGGCTTTGGTCAGCAAATATCAAGACTGACAGAAACAGCTTGGGATGGAAATATGTGTATCTGCAGTCCCAGAGGAGGAGGTGAGCTCTGACATTCAGTAATACACTCTCTTTCTTCCACTTGTACTCACAATTACTTTTACTAGCATGCCCTTCCCCTCTTCCTCTCCTTCCCCTCTTCCTGTCCTTCCCCCTCACCCCATCTTAGCAATCTTTTTCATAAACCAAAAAGGTTATCTTCAATCCTTGGCCTTCCATCTCCTTCCTGAATTCCCCAACAGGACTGTTTACGCATCTATACCAAGCACTTGACTTCCTTTTCCATTTGACTCATTCTTCCCAAGTGTCTGGCATCCCTTTCTGGATACAGCTGATCCTCAGGGCTGAGGAGCCACAAGCTGTAGGAAAATCTGGTAATTTTGAAGGCAGGAGATAAATAGTGAAGTACAGGCAGAAGGTGAGAAGGTATTCTCAATGCATCTCACTTTAGGGGAGTTTTTAGGTTGTTTGGAGATTTGATCCATCGAGAGGAAGTGACGAAAAAACTGACAAGTCCTGATAGTTCCACCCAGACAGCCCTGAAGTATAACTCAAAAAGCTTAAAAAAAAATATGAAAAATCTTAAAGTCCAAGAAGCAATGGCCCACTATACAGTTCTCAAAGTTCAGTACTGTCCAAAGAACAACTTCAAAGGGAGCACCAGTCCAGTTCACGAATGCTGCAAGGGACCGGCACTCATGCAAAGCATTGGAATAACATGCACATAGCCATTTTGAAGGAGGACCCTAAATACCCAGCTGAGGGGTGACAGAGTTTCCAGATGCTGAAAGCAAAACACTTGCACCTACCTCAGAGCTCCTGGGACACTACAGGGCTCAGGGCTCAGTGCAGCTGGCTTGGCTTCACATCAGAGGAGATCCTTGGAGGAAGGTGCCTGAGATTCAGGGACGGAGAGGCAATGCCCTCATCTCAGCTGGTTCAAGAGCTGCCTCGGGTTGAGCGGGGTCATAGCAAGAGGTGCTGCTGACTCAGTTTTGCATTCCTGAGGCTGGGGCAGGGGTACATGCTGAAAACCCCTGTGGTTCACTTCCAGGGAATTCCTGCCAAGGCAGGGCAGGAAGAACACGTTTAATGCCATGGCTTTGATGTATGACTGAATTGTCAGCTTTCTGAGCCCCAAGTGGAGGGTTGTAACTGAAAGCTCATTCCCATATTACTGTTCTAGTGACAGTAATAAAACATCCGAAACACTTCTGAAAAAAGGAACTTTTTTACTCTCAGACCAGGTGCCTTAATTCTTTTCATCTCAATTATGTGGCTTCATGCTGATTTTATGCTGAACTTTAAACTCATAAATGCAACACAAGGCAAAAAATAGCATTTGCATTTCCTTTTGCTAGGTGTTCTGCATTGGTAAGGACCCATGAGCATTTTTTCAGCTGTTTCACAAACAGATTTTGAAAAATGGACTTTGCATCGCCTGTACAAGAAGGCAGGAAAAATGGAAGTACTGGATTGCGAATTATTCATTGCTTCCCTTTTCCCATCCTTGTGTCTTAGCAATGGGGTCTTTGACCTCTTCATCCAGCTCATGACTTGTCTCTAAATTGCAGCCAGGACCTTGATTTACTACCAAGACAGTTTAACATCCAACAGTTAAAAACATCAAGCCATCTTTATCTCTGAGCAGCTTCACTGGCACAGAACCAGTTTCAAGCTGTTTAAAGCAAGGACACATCACAATTTAACAAGCTCAACATTTGACCAACATATTTAAGGCATGACTTACTTCCTATCAGGTACATAGAAAAGGTAGTTTTCACTGTACATACAAACACGAGTACATAGAAAGTCAAATCTATTGGCTTTCATGTTATGGCACGGCCACGGTGTCAACCCATAAATGAAACTGCAATTACACTGTCAACAAAGCTCTGATTCCTCCCTGTGGGATATCACCAGGAACAAGATGATGTTAATTTTTACTTTGTTGTATCCAGCTGAGGATAGAACCCCATCCATGTGGCTAACTGCCTGAAGCAAAAGTCATTTAGGAGGGGCCAGGCAGACTATACAGACCAGTTCCTGGAGTCCATTAAGACTTTCATATTGACGTGGTTTTGGCAATGCAGCTGCTACTCCACAAAAGATTTCGTCCAAATAACATCCCTACACTTGCCTGTGCATGGTGAGGTAGGGATAAATATATAAAAATCAAAAAGCTTCTCTGATGAGAAACTCAGAAGCCTTGCAGTGTTTATATTAGATCTTTTCCCCGAGTGTAACTTGAGCTCCATCACTGCCTGGAAAGAGACTTCAACATCTAAAACAAGTGAGATGAAGCCCATTCCCATGCTCATGAGTGTTATATCCATAGCAATATTTTTTCACACAGAAGTATCAGGTAGCACATTGAAACTTTGTATTGAAATATAAATAAGCGGCACTGTTATCAACTAACTTTTCTGTTATGGTCTAACCACTGTCTGTAGAGAGATTTTAAAACTGTCTGCCTTTATCCCCTCCTGATATCAGTACCAGTAAGTCCATACCACAATAAAAAAAGTCATTATCTTTGTGGCTGTATGAAGTGAATGTAAATAAGAGTGATCTCAGCATTCAAGGCTTTTACCTGCTCCAATTTTCCCTGCCTCATTACAGCTTTAGAGTCCTCTCTTTTCTCTACTGTGAAAGGTGCTTTTTTTTTAATCTGTGCTGTAAAGTTCAGCTACAACCACAAGAGAACAACATGCTTCCTGAAAACGACTCGAGCAGAAATCAATTTTTTTTGTTCTAGAGAAAAAAATGCTGAGTGGCAGAGCAAGCCTTCTTCCCGAGATGATCAGAAAAGGTTCTGAGGTTTCTGGGAAGGTCAAGTGCTCTTAAAATTTGGGTTTGGTCTGAGTCAGAACAAAACTATATACACAATGATATCCTTTTTTCCTTTCATTTCTCACAAACTAAAGATTCTAAGAAATGATGATATTTCCTCTGAGGAAACACACCTTGGGTGGTGCCCTTCTTCCAGGAGGTTAATGTTTCTGAAAGTTTCAAACCTCCAAGGATTTTATTGAGCTACTGAGTATGTCCCTTGCCTGCTGCACAACCAACTTGAAGTACAGGCTCCTCAGGCCATGGCGGCACTGGCCCCTGCTGGACCTTAAAGCTTTTTCACACTGTGCCCCCACGCTCCAGAACCCAGAGAGCCCTGTTTGGAAGCCAGAGACTTTGCTGATAATGCAATATGCTCCCAAGAAAACTCTCCAGGTAATACAAAAGATTTCTCAGTGATCTAAGAAAAATTCAGTCCAGCTCTGCTGCTGAGCCCCCATTCTCCCAGGCCCTGAGTGCTGCCCTGGCTCTGCAGCCTGGCTGGGCTCACGCTGCTGGGAAAGCGCTAGGGCAGAAAGAGCCAGGAGTATCACTGGGGTAGCTTTACAGCTCCCATTTTCTTGGGAACTGCATCCATGAACAGATCCTCAGCCATGGCCCTTTCCTGAGCTACACCAGAGTCTGTGCCCAGCCTGTACCTGCTGGCCATCACCTACTGCCCCCACTGGGCTTCGCACCTGCCCCATCACTGGGGCCTTGCCAGATGGTTGCAGGGCTCTGGGCTGGCCATGATCACCATCCGTGTCTTATCCCTGCTCCCTTGCTGGGTACTGATGGATTGACCTGGCACAGGAGGCCACGGCCCCACCAGCCTCACAGCCACTCTTGGCTCCTGGCTTGGTCCTGTGGGGCAGCCCACCCTCACAGTCGCTGTGACATCCTTATGGAACAGTGTAAGCACAAAGGATCTCTTTTGCTCACGTCTCAGCTACTGTCCTTTGTGAACATACCTGGCTCTACAGGTTCTGGTAATTTCCTAAATAAAAGTGAAGGCACAAAACTGATGGAAAAAAACCCAGAATACAGCTACTCTGTGTGTGCATGAAGATGCAAGCACATGGTCAAAAGAGCACAGCTGAACAGAAAAGGAAGTATTTTGGACGCTTGTCATTAGGACTTACCCTTTCAGCAGAGAGGTACAGGTATAGGATATGATGTGAACTCACTGGCTCTGGCATCATATCAAACAGAAATGGAGAGCAAAATCTACAAGACTCCAGGCTCTGCTTTAGTCCTTTAGTGGGAGTTTTTACAGAAGGTATCAATTTCCTTACATAACATGTTATCCTTCTAAAAAAAGTCATCTAAAAACCAGTGAAAACCATTGCACTTTTTCACAGGCTCCCTGGGGTTTATCCTAAGCTGTCAAGTCACTGTCCTGTGAGGCAAACAGCAGAGGTAAGACAGAAACCAGTCTTTTTCACATTAACTCTTTCACAAGAAAAACAGCTACCAAAAAATCACTTCTGTACTAGCCTTTTTCTGTGGAAAGAACCTTTTGCCTAGTTATAATTGATTTCTTTATCTGAAATCCTTGAAAAGCCCTGTACATTGTCAACCTGACAATTAGTATTCATAAACTCTGCATGCAGTGAGTATTAATTCAATAATGTCTTCACAATGTTTAAAGTCAGAGATGTCTTTCCAGGACAGTGAAAACTTTTCACAGAAAAGTCAATTTTCTCCCCACATTAACCAGCTGACCCTGGTGTGTCAACACCAGTACAGGTCATCTCCCTGTACTCCACTGTCCCTCAAGCATCCACATCTCACCCACCCTCCCTTGTTCTTATCAGCCCAATTTGACTTTCCTTCTCAGCAGCTTGTTGAATTCATGTGCATGCAGGTGGACAACAACAGCAAACTCGTGAAGAACAAGCAAAATAAACTCAGCAGCTCTCTGAGGTTTGGGTTTTGTTGTCACACAGTCCTCACCCTACTCACTTCTGCTGTTGCGGGCACCCCACCCACATTTCACACTAGCAAGTATTCAGAAAGATATGCTGAGGAAAATGTTTCTTTATGAAGCCTAAGTGACTTCAGAAGGCAGAATCTGACTTGGGCTCTTAAACTGTGAAAGCAGTTCTGAAAACTTCAGCCTTTTCTTGAGATGGATTTATGTATGCAAAGTACCTGGCATCATAAAACACAAGTGGAATTACACAGCTGAGCAAGAGCAAAATACATAGTTAGCTAAATAAATTAACTACATCAGTAGTTATAACAATGAAACCCTATTTTCAGAAAAGAGCTGTTGCCTTAAACAGGCATTCTTTCACAACTTTATTTAATCATGGTCAAGCCTGAATTTCATACAGACACTTTCAATAAAATGTGGCTTTTTAAGTACAGCTTTACATAATTACACAATCAATATAGCCAAATAAAAAAAATCACTTACAATCCATGGGACTTTGGGTAATTTATAGATCAAATATTTGCTGGGGGGGTAGGGGTTTACTCTTCTGGCATTTGTTTCACTGACAGAGCAAAGGTAGACAAAACCCCAGATTTAGCCTTGCATAACTCAAAACAATATAAGAAATAGCCAGAGTTTCACAAAACAAATAGGGCTGGATGGGGTCTTATTTCTTCATAACCTTTCCATATGGCAGAATCAGTTCAATTTCTAATATTTAATGTTTATCCAACATTTTCTTAGACAGAATGATGGGAAGTATAAGTTTTTCAGGCAATTTGTTCAAATGCCACCTATAAATGAGAAAAAAGAAAAAAATATTCCAGATGTGACTCTTTACTCAGTCTGGAGCCTGGAACTCCTGTTTATCTCACCCTGAACAGAGATAATGAGCTCCTTCCTACATAAGTCCTCCAAACATTCCTCTTCTCCAGTCTAGACAAGCTCAATCTTTTCAGCTACAAATACTGAACAACTACTACCACAATTTATTTAGTCCTGTCAGCCAAGCAAACTGTGGAAGGGATTACTTCTGCTCCTAATGACTTTATCAATTCTAAATAAATAAATAAATTATTGTCTTACCTGATTTTTTTAACATTCAATACATTTTTAACATTCAATACATTGAACTTCTTCAGTCTTTTCTCACTGAATGCATTTCTGCTGTAGGATGCCAATACAAACATTTGTTATACTATTACACCTATTTCCTCTTTTCATTTCTTTTAATCACTGACAAAGCTATTTTAGAATATTTGCTAAAATATTCCAGTTCAAAAACCTGGTTTTGGATGATGAACCCATTACTCATGGAGCACTGTATGGCTGTTTCACTCACCTTGCATCACAAAATGCTGGAGTTGCCACCAGAGGTATTTTTCCAGAACTGACTGACGGTTTGCAGCACTGAAATTCCAATGTATACGTACCTTCCTTTCAAACAAAGGAAAACTGCAAAGAATTTCTTAAAATATTAAGTCTTATCCAAGAAGAAGATGGAGATGAGTAGGAGGGAAGCAATATGTTGTCTCTATATTAGCAGCCTGATGTGTCCCCGTCACTCACCCATAAGATTAATTTTCCATGGTGGAAAAAACAGGTAATCTGTTTCAATAGTGCTACTTTAGGTTTACCACTCAAGGAGTGCTAATCTGTACCAAGGCTCATGCTCTGCAGCTGATCAGACAAACGTCCAGTGCAGGATGGTTCCAATGAGACACAGGTCTCCAAACTTCTTTGATCATGTATACCAAGTAAAAAAATTTTGAGCACAACTCCTCAATATATGTATGTTTATTTATAAATAAGTTATATAGATGTACTATTGTATTAATGTATTATGTACATTATAAAACCTACAAGAAATAGAAATTAAAAAGGATGAGATAAAGATGAAAGAAACACTACTTTGAAAACTCATATTTTTATTTCATTTGTTAATGGTACAAAAATATATTCTGCCTGCACTCTGATGAGCTGTCTTTCACATTCCTTGGGGTACAGACACCCCGTTTTGGAGACAACTTACAAAGAAATCACATTAGGTAATGCCAGCAATGCCTACAGGATCCTTAGCAGACCTCTGTTGTCCTTGTAAAATCCAGTTCTATGCTAAAGCTTCTTCCTAATGATAGCTTTTCCTTGTTTATTAAACCAGAGAACCTGTCTGCCCTGGAAGTAGTGCCCCATGCTGAACAGATCAGGCAAGAATCCTTCCTGACTGGTGCAGATGGCTGAGATTGGGAACAGACTGTCTTCTTCGAGGTCTAGCTGGGATGCTGAAAGAAGTTATTACCTCAGCTATTCATTTGTTCCTTAGCAGACCAATCATTTACCAAGAGCTTCTCTAAGGAAAAGTCATATACTAAGCAGTAGAAGATAGAAGCAAAATAGATTGGAGCAATAATATACGTACAGCCTTCAAAAATTAGTAAAAATGAAAAAAAATATTCCACATGTCCAGCATGGCTTTGTTCACACAAATAAGAAATACAAGAACCTGAGGGCATCAAAGGTGAAGAGATTCAGAAGTGAGAAGTAAGCTGGGGCTTTCCAAGAAGCAGAAGTCAGAAAGCCTGATGATTAAAACCAGTACCTATTCAGAGTTCTTAATATAGAGTCAAAACCTCAACGTTAGTTTTAGGTGTATTATTCTTGATAAAAATTAGAAATGCCTGGTAAAAATAGTGGTGCTAATAATAATTTCCCATAGTTATTACAGTTCTGAATTAGTAATAGAAGTGTTTTACTTGCAGATATGTTCCTCTCTCTTTCACTGGGCTAGAGTCTATGCTACGGCACCCAAGCCTAGCACTCCTCACCCCTCTTGAGGTTTAGTCACTCAATTTAAGTTACATTCCATTTTTCCTGTATTAGGCTGTTCTCTTGTTAGTGACCTTCAAGGTGAAACTTCAGTTCTGAATATTAATATTTGTCTTCCTTCGTGGCAATCATCTATACAAGCTAAATTTCATACTATAGTTATCTGTGCATTCTTTGTGTTTTGCCTGTATTTCATTACTCTTCAGTGGGGCACTGGAACAGGCTCCCCAGGGAAGCAGTGACAGCACCAAGCCTGCCAGAGTTCAGGAAGCCTTTGGACAATGCTCTCAGGCACAAGGTGTGACTCTTGAGGCTTGTGGAGGAGTTGGACTTCAATGATCTTTGTGGGTCCCTTCCAACTCAGGATATTCTATGATTCTATGATTCTTGTTTTATCATAAGTCAGATATGCCTCTTTTCACCTGTTGCTGTGAGAGCCTAGTTACTCTGGAGCACACTGCTTAAACCCTTGTGGTTTTTAGATTATAGATGAAGGTCAACAAAGAGAGAAGCATGCTCTGTGTACAGAAGCCTTTTTAAACCACTCCTCTAAAAAAAAATTAATTTTGTTTGCTCTGGTGCAACACCAAAATTTGCAGCCAACTTCCTGCACAGAGAAGTGGTGAGAGGGAGATGGAGAAATAACAATGTAAATTTTGTCCTTCTGCTGTTTCTCAAGTCTACATTAGTACTCAACTTAATTAATGTGATTTTGAATCTGGCAGCAGTGCAGAACCCAAAGTCACATGCAGAAACACTGACCTCAATTGCTCAATATATACTTCAGTGCACTTAGAAGCACTGGCTGCAGCAGACTAAAGTGTGGCATGTGCCCCAGCTCCCACAGTTAAACAAGCTGGGCTGTGCATGAGGGCAGCGGAGCTCTAAACAAATACTAATTTTTCCTTCTTCTGCTTGTGGTATTTTATCTCCAGCAGAGAGGCCAAACAGATCCGTGCAGATGATAACATCTTAACCTGAGGTAGTGCCTTCTGCCTGACTCTGGCTGGGGAAGGAGAAGGCACAGGGCTAGACTGCCCATGACCACAGACAAAATCAATTAGGTCAGCCAGGCTGGAGCTGGCTGACTGGCAGTGGTCTTCTGCGTGGGAAAGGGCTCATAAGAAGTGCTTCACTGACAGATCAGCAGATGTGGTTGTCTTTGACACCACTGAGCTCAGCAGGATACCTTGACTTTTATCTAAAATAAAATACCGAAAGAGTTTATGAAAATGTGAAAAAAATTGAAAAACACTGTGTATATAAATGAAAATGTCCCCAAGTACTTCTTACAAGTAACATCACATGGACTTAGACCTCATCATCACGCACGCTGTAGAATAAGCCTCACTAGATTCATGCCCTGAGGTCAGTAACCACTGGCTGAGAGACAGACATCACAACAAATTTTTGTATACAAACCCCAAATTTCCTTTATCTTTTAAACTCATCAGTTAATAAACACCACCACATTTCTGGTGCCCAGACCCTGGACTGAAAAGTAGAGCTTGCTAGAAATCAAACACCTTGGTTCGGAACAGTGGCTTCTGTGTTAAGAACATCCTGTTTTGACTGCGTTGTAAAAATGTGCCCTGACAATTCTGGTTGTGGGCTTGTTTCCCCCTGGGCTCAAGTGGAAAATTAGTTTAGTCTTCCTACCTCACCTGAAGAAGCTGATGAATCATGAAGGTTCTGTTATCCTCCCACTGAAAGGATCTTAACAAAAAAATCAGCTGTTTGATCCTCGGGAGAGAAAGATTCAGCACTCGTCTCCTGCAGAGAGCTGAAATGAAGACCTCAAATCCATACCTGAATGTGGCCTTGAGTAGTTTAGGCTTCTCCCAACTGACTTTTTAGCACCTCACCTAAGGTGTTTGACTCCCTCTGTGCCTGTAGGAAGCAATAGCTTCACACTTAAAATTTAACCACCACCATGCTTAATTCTTTTAGCTAGAAAGTCTTTATACAGAAGTTTAGACAGGGAAGGAAATTCCATTTCAGTCTGTTGGACAAACAGTTCAACTATCAAATTGCTTTTTCTGCATACTGTATAGTCATTATCAGCTGTCATGAACATGGACTTGGCAGGCCGTGAGAGTTTATCCTTACTAGAATGCTGCTTTATTCTCAAATGATGTGCCATATCCCTAAACTCACTATTTTAGTAAGAACATGCCAGAATGCCAGTGAAAGAAAGCTGAGTGCAAAAAAGGAGAGGTGAGCTGAGAGTTACGGCAAATGCAAACATTTGCCTAAAACTATACTTCCCTGCAATCTTCTGATGAGAAGAGCTTGCTTAAAAAGAGTCATGGTCCCTTAAAAACTGATAGATCACAGGAATGATATCCATATTTGTAAAAAAAAATTGGGGTAGCCCAGCTCTGTAGGGAAGGGTGATAAAGTTGTAGATAATCTCTGTCATAGAATGTAAATCCTCTTACGAACCATAATCCACAATATACAATATATGTCAAATACTTAAACACATCATAGAATCACAGAATGGTTTGGATTGGAAGGGACCTTAAAGACCATCTAGTTCCAACCTGCTGCCATAGGCAGGGACACCTTCCACTAGGCCAGGGTGTTCAAAGCCCCACCCCACCTGACCTTGAACATTCCACAACTTCTCTGGGCAACCTGTTCCAGTGCCTCATTCCCCTTTATAGCAAAGAATTTCTTCCTTACACCTAATTTAAACCCATGCTCTTTCAGTTTAAAGCCATTCCCCCTTGAACTATCACTACATGCCTCTAAACAAAGTCCCTCTCCAGCTCTCATGTTGCCCTCCTTTAGATGGTGTTATAAGGTCTCCCCAGAGCCTTTTCTTCTTCAGGCAGAACAACTCCAACTCTTGCAGCCTGTTTTCATAGGAGAGGTGCTGCAGCATTCTGATCATCTTCGTGGCCCACCTTTGGACCCATTCCATGGATCCATGTCTTTCCTGTGCTGAGAGCTGGATGCAATATTCTGTGTGGGATCTTATAGGAGAGGAGTAGAGGGTCAGAATCCCCTCCCTCTCCCTGCTGGCCATGCTTGGTTGGATGCAGCCCAGGACATGTTTGGCTTTCTGGGCTGCAAACTCACATTGTCAGGTCATGTCCAGCCTCTCACCTACCAGCACCCCCAAGTCCTCCTCAAGAGTGCTCTCGATCAATTCTCTGCACAGCCTGTATTTGTGCTTGGAGTTGCCCTGACCCAGGTGCAAGGACAGAAGGAAAGAAACATTAAGAATGCCATCCCTCAGCTCATCAAGCAAAGGCTTTCTAAAAGAGGTAAAACTTTCTCCAGAATACTAGCAAGCTTGTGAAGCCAGAGAATTACCAATGAAATCAAGTGGACATACCCATGTATGCTTATCAGCAAAGGGTAAAGTGGGAAATTGAAGCTAAAGACAAAAAATTTTCAGGCTTTGCAGCTTTGCCCAGACAGATTTATTTCCCACAAAGTCTTTCAAATAAAACCATCCGGCTGCTATGATGCCTTTCCCTTTTTATAGGTCAAAGGATCTTGCAGTCATGACATTTTCACTTTCTAAATCATACCCTATGACTAATAATTAGGTCCCCTTGCACCAAGCTAAATAACTTTTCCTTTGGTGCAAAGCTTGCAGCATGTGGTTATTTCATACCAAATTAAGTGTAAGTAGCTGAAAATACACTGTTAAGTTAGAATTAATTACTTATTTTATACTTAAAATCACTAAATAACATCTTTTTATTCTCTGCCCACTTGCAGAAAACTGTCACTTTATCCTTGAAACAGGACTGTCGTTGTATTAGAGATAACTACTGCCCAAAGATATGAAATATATGCCAATCTCCCTTCTCCCTCTGTCTTCTCTTCTCATCATGCCTATAATACTACTGCCAAGAGAATAGAGAAGTGCAGGTTAAATAGAGACAATGAAAAAATGCTTATTCCATCCAGTCATTGCACTGTTAGGAAAAATAGCTCACCTACGGTGATGCTGTGGGTCTTATAGCCAGAATACTGGAAACTCCCAGGATTTATGAGTGTCTAGACATGGACAGAATAAGTAAATTCTACACAGATATGAATCCAGGTATGGGTCAGACTTTCCTGTGGTGCAGCTCAAAATAAACTACACTACACCTGAAGCTGACGTCATTAAACCAGCCTTATGTCTCCTTACTTTTACATTTTCTGCTGCTTCCGGATGACACAACAGGCAACAGTAACTGAATATCTGATCATTTTTGGCAAGTTCAACAACCTAATCTTTTTGGGAGCTTTCAGTCTCTGGCTGGAAGTTGTTTGCTGTCCAATATTAGCCATATGTAGCACCTACATGACTTTCAGAATTTCATTCTGACTACCCAATCTTTTTTTCATACCTAAGTTGTCTCTTTACCTGCTGATATACCCGGGG